>CAUYQV010037136.1:0-63646 GCA_963574575.1 Galagoides demidoff
GTGGTCCCAGCTACTTGGGAGGCGGAGGCAGGAGACTCGCTGGAGCCCAGGAGTTGGAGGTTGCTATGAGCTGTGATGCCATGGCACTCTACCCAGGGGGATAGCTTGAGGCTCCATCTCAAAAAAAAAAAAAAAAAAAAAGAGAGATATGCAGTGCTAATGATTTGATATCTTTACTTTTATTTTGATAGGATCCTATCTCATAGACGCCATTCTGCAACTTACTTTCACTTCAACATCCAGTGAGTCTATAAATATTTTTTAAAATGTTTTTAAAGCAATAAACTTTTCACTTAAAAAAGATATCACTTTATAGTATCACTTTAGCATATTACTGTTGAACAAGTTACTAATATTGTATTGTTAAGATATATGATAACTCTTTTAACAAATCTTCTAATGGCTTGGCGTGGGGGCTCACACCTGTAACCCTAGGACTCTGGGAGGCCAAGGCAGGCAGATTGCTTGAGCTCATGGGTTTGAGACCAGTCCAAGCTAGAGGGAGCCTGTCTCTAAAAATACCCAGGTGTTGTTGTGGGTGCCTTTAGTCCCAGCGACTCAGGAGGCTGAGGGAAGAGAATTGCTTGAGCCCTTGAGTCTGAGGTCACTGTGAGCTATGATGATATAGCACTGTACTGTGGTGATCAAGACTCTGTCTCGAAAAAAAAAAGTCTTTTATTGACAGATGCTTAGCTTGTTTTTCAGTTTTTCATATTATAGTAATGGTGCTATGGACAACCTTTTGTCTCCAGTTGTTTTACAATTTGACAGGCTAAGCTCTTCTTCTATTTCAATTATTCTTATGTAAGAGGCATGTATCTAAACTATCTTGAAGTTCAAGTAGTTACATCAGTAAGGTTTTAGTGTTAGAATATTTGCAATTGTGTGAGAAGCATTTAGGCAGAGTCAACATAAGCAAATTATTGAACAGTTTTGTCCACTCCTCCAAAGTGGGCCCTGTGTTTCAGCCGTGCCCTCTCTCAGAGGACGCACGTGTCCACCAGATCCCTCCCACATGCTCAGAAAAGCATCTTTAGGAGGCCTGCATGACTGACCAGCCTTCAACCTTGACACAATCTAACAAACAAAACCATCTGCAAGTTCAGCAAAAAGGACAGAAGGAACTTCTCAACTTGGTTGAAAACACAACAAGAAAACAAATGAACTTCTAGAAACAACTGCTTGTAACTGTGCAGTAGCCAAGCCTTTAAATTTGGTCCCTCTTCCTATTTGACAATCACTGATAAGCTTCATCAATACTCAATGTTTCGGCCCCAGGCGTGGTGCCTCACACCTGTAGTCCTAGCACTGTGGGAGGCCCAGGTGGGTAGATTGCCTGAGCTTGTAGGTTCGATAGCATCCTGAGCTGGAGTGAGCCAGAGTAAAACCCCATCTCTACCAGAAAGGCATTGTGACAGGTTCCTGCAGTCCCAGCTACTTGGGAGGCAAAGGGCAAGAAAATCACTAAAGGAAGAAAAGAAAAAAGAAAAAAAAAAATACTTTGAACTAAGATGAGTGAAAGCCAGTTGAAATTGAAAGCAAAATTTAAAAAAAAAAAAAAAAAACTAATGTTTCAACCCCAGAATGAGGCCAGATTTACTTTAAGTTAATATCTGTCATTATACATTTATGAACATAACACATGCAAGAGCCCTTCCTTTGTACATGGCACAATGACGTGAGTATTTTGGGACATGAATATAAATAAGGCACCCTCTGCACCCCTAAAGAAGATCCATCTAGACCAGCAGTTTTAGCTGCTTCTGTAGCCATAGACCCACATGAGAATCTGATGAAAACTAAAGAACTAGAAAATTATGCATGTGCATATGCACCCAAATCTTTGTCTTAGCTAGTGCCCTAAACTTGGAAACCAGCTGTTAATCCATGGATCTAGGCTAAGACTCCTTGGTCCACTGGAAGTACAAGATGATCAAGTGGAAAAATTAGACATCATTTAGCTGAAAATGTAATCCACTACCATTCTTGTTGTATAGAGTAGTTTCTTACAGCAACTACTGAAAAACTACTCCATTTGTAGTAGTTTGCCAGATGAGGCAGTATGCTCAGAGAGATGACCAGCTGAAGGCCACTGAGCTAGAGGTTGGCAGAACTCTGACTAGAATCCAGGTCTACGACTTGTGCTCTGTTTTGCCAAATGGGGTAGATGACTAAGATCAAATGCCATTAGCAAGGTTAAAAAGAAAATCCTAGTGTCCATAAATTAGAGATGAAAAGTTTGACCAGTTTACCTTTGCATATGGACATTTTTAAGTTTTTTAAGTCTCTCTAAGACCCTCCTTGTATAGACTACATATTTGTCTATACAATTATTATATATATGATACATAAAGTTCCCTTTATTGTATATTCTTTGAAGACAGGGACTATAGCAGGTACATTTCTGTTTCTTTGATGCCTACCAAAGTGCCTGGTATATAGCAGGTATTCAGTGTTGAGTGAGCAAAAGGTCATTATACAAAGAAAAACATTAAAGAGATTATCTTCCACTGAATGTATTCCTCGGTTCACGTTCAGTCTGCAGGGGTTATCTCCAGGCTGGGACATGAGAAGTGTCATCAGTAATATTCTCACTGTTACATCTGGATTTTTGGTTGTCTCTCCACCCTCTTTTTTTATTAACTGTGATATTTGATAAGTGAGATGAAGCTAGTTTAAACATTTCACACTAAGACGTCTTTCATTTCACATAATAAGACAGATTTCCATGGCACACGTCAAAATAGAAAAAACCTTAAGTAATTTTAATTATTTAAATTAGTTGTAAGCTTTGGATGTTTTTCTTTAGAAGCTTATTAAAAAATAAAATAGAGAAAAGCCAAACTGTAACTTACCACCCAACCTAGGCCAAATGAAAACTTTGGAAAATAGTGTGGTTACTAAAGCAATAAACGAATAGTTTAACCTCTCCAGGAAGGAATAAGGGAATAAGTCTGTATTTCAAATGACAACACCAAAATCCTTCAGGGCAGGGTCTATTCTATTTTTTCTTTTTTCTTTTCTTGCTTTCTTTTCTTTTCTTTTTATTTTTTTTTGGAGACGGAGTCTTACTATGTCACCCTCAGTAGAGTACTGCAGCATCGCCACTCACAGCAACCTCAAACTCTCGGGCTTAAATGATTCTCTTGTCTCAGCCTCCTGAGTAGCTGGGACTACAGGCATCCACCATGACGCCCAGTTATTTTTCTGTTGTAGTTGTCATTGTTGTTTAGCAGGCCTGGGCTGGGTTTGAACCAGCCAGCCCTGGTGTATGTGGCTGGCACCCTAGCCGCTGAGCTATGGGCACCAAGCCAGAGTCTATTCTTGATCCATTTTTGTAATCCAGAAAAGTGTAGGACATACAGTGGGTACTCAGTAAACTTTTATTAAATTGGATTTTTGAAAAATTTATACACATCTGTAACATAGGTTGATATATGTGTGTACACTGTATAAATATCCTATGAAGGTTATTTCATAGGGAAGGCTATGCCCCATAGCTTTCCATTATATTAACCATAAAAACCCATAGTACACATTTGTATATGTGACTACAACTAAGGTCAGTTGTGTTATAGAATTCTATCTAATATGTGCTTACTCTGGTTGAAGCCACCCTGATAGCACCAGTTCTTTATAATACTGTTTCTGCAACATTTTCGTAAATGAACAGATAAAATGATCCACTATGGTATATAGATTATAACTTACAGCTCATACTTTTAACCTCAAGCCAGGAGTGGAGACAGTACTCCACAGCTCCAGTCAGGCAGTTCACACATAACACAACCCAACTTCTCAGCTAGGGAGTGCTCCACTGTGCCCTGCTGAGCTGAGTATAGTTCTACGCTGGGGTTTGTCACTCCACACAAATGGCCTCATTCTGCCATTCATTTTAGCCATGGTGAGCAATGCTGATCCACAGTAGCTGATGAAGATGGCAGGTAGCCAGAACCTGATGGGTTCACTGCTGAATTCTACCAAGCATTCAAATAAGAACTAATACCAATCTTACTTAAACTATTCCAAAAAATCAAAGAGGAGGAGATACTCCCAAACTCATTCTATGAGCCCTGTATCACCCTGATACCAAAACTAGACAAAGATACAACACAAAAAGAAAACTGTAGGCCAATATCTCTGAGAAAATAGCTATAAAAATCCTCAACAAAATACTAGCAAACTGAATTCAGCAACACATTATTCATCACAAGGATGCAAGGATGATTCAACATATGCAAGTCAATCAATGTGATACATCATATCAACAGAACAAGGGACAAAAACTACATGATCATTTCAACTGATGTTGAAAAACCATTCAATAAAATTCAGCATCCCTTCATGACTGAAAAAAAACTCTCAAAAAAACTAGGTATAGAAGGAACATATCTCAATATGATAAAATCCATATATGACAGACCCACAGCTAATATCATAATGAATGGAGAAAAATTGAAAGCCTTTCCCATATGATCTGGAATAAGACAAAGATGCCCATTTTCATCATTGCTATTGAACACAATAGTTCTAGCTAGAGTAAGCAGGCAAGAGAAAGAAATAAAGGGCATCCAGATTGGGCAGAAAGAAAAAATTTTCCTGATGGCAGATAATATGCTCTTACATCTAGAGAAACCTAAAGATTCCACCCCAAAACTATTAGAACTGATAAACAAATTTAGCAAAGTTTCAGGACACAAAATCAACAGAAAAAATTAGTGGCACTTCTATGTGCCACCAGCAAACAATCAGAAAAGGAAACCAAGAAAGTAATCCCATTTGCAATAGCTATAAGTAAAATGAAATACTCAGGAATAAACTTAACAAATAAGTGAAAGATTCTATAATTAAAACTTTAAAACATTGATGAAAGAAATTCAAGAAGACAGAAAAAATGGAAATATATTCCACATTCATGGATCGGAAGAATCAATATTGCTAAAATGTTCATACTACCCAAAGAAATATACAGATTCACTACAATCCCCATCAAAATACCAATGATATTCTTCACAGAAATAGAAAAAATAATCCTAAAATTTAAATGGATCCACAAAAGACCCACAATAGCCAAGGCCAACCTAAGCAAAAAGAACAAAAGTAGAGCAATCACACCACCTGACTTCAAAATTATACTAAGAGCTGTAGTAACCAAAACAGCATGGTATTGGTAGTAGACATATAAACCAAAAAGCAGAATAGAGAATCCAGAAACAAATCCACACATCTGTACTGAACTCAACAGAAGTGCCAAAAACAGATAATGGGGAAAGGACAGTATCTTCAATAAATGGTACTGGAAAAACTGGTTACCCACATGCAGGAAAATAAACCTATAGACCCTTATCTCTTGCCATATACCAAAATCAATTCAAAATGGATTAGAAACTTTAAGAACTGAAACTATGAAACTATTAGAAGAAATTATCATGGAAACACTTCAAGACATTGTTCTGGGCAAGGACTTCTTGAGTAATACCCCAAAGCACAGGCAACCAAAGCAAAATTGGACAAATGGAATCACATCAAACTAAAAAGCTTCTACACAGCAAAAGAAGCAATAAAGTAAAGAGACAAACCACAGGATGGGAGAAAATATTTTAAACTACCCATCGGACAAAGGATTAATAAATAAAATATGTAAAGAATAAATAAAAAATGTAAACAAGTCAATGGGGGGGAATCCAATTTAAAATAGGGCAAAGAATATAGAAATTTCTCAAAAGAAGATATAAATGGCTAATAGGTATATGAAAAAATATTCAACATCATCTTTTATCATCAGAAAAATGCAAATCCAAACTACAATGAAATATCACCAACAGGCAATAACAAATCTTGATGAGAATGTGGGGAAAAGGGATCCCTTGTAAACTATTGATAGGAATGTACATCAGTGCAACCACTATGAAAAACAGTATGGAGATTCCTCAAAAAGCTAAAACTACAACTACCATATGACCCAGAAATCCCACTACTGGGTATATATGCAGAATAGGAGCATTTAGTATATCAGAAAGACAGCTCCACTCCCCTGTTCATTGAAGTAGCAAAGATACAGAATCAACCTAAATGTTCATCAACAGATGAATGGCTGAAGAGACTGTGGTACATATACACAATAGAATACGGTATAGCCATAAAAAAGAATGCAATCCTGGGGCGGTGCCTGTGACTCAAAGGACTAGGGCACTGGCTCCATATACTGGAGGTGGCGGGTTCAAACCCAGCCCCAGACAAAAACTGCAAACAAAAAAAAAGAATGAAATCCTGTCATTTGCAACAACATGGATGGCACTGGAGAGCATTATGTTAAGTGAAATAAGCCAATAATAGAAAGACAAATCTCACATGTGAGAGCTAAATATTAAGAAACAAATTGATCTCATGGAGACGAAGAGTAGAATGGTGTTTACCAGAGCCTGGTAGTGGGTAGGGGACATAAACTAGGGATGGTTAATGGGTACAAAAATATGGTTAGATAGAATGAACACTATTTGATAGCACAACAAAGTGACTATAATAAATAATAAGTTAGGGTACACTTTAACGAAAGAAGTGGAATTAGAATGTTCTTAACAAATTAATGTTCCATGCCTGAGGTGATGGATGCCCCAATTCCCCTGATTTCATTAATTCATGTTGTATGCCACATCAAACCATCACATCTACCCTGTAAAGATATACAACTATTACGCACCTATAATAATTAAATATATATTTTTAAATGGCAGGTGGTAGAGCTGGATTTGCAAAGAAGCAAAGGATTATACAAAAACACTAGTTTTAGCTAAAACATTTTAGCATGGCTCAGTGTGTGTTTTAAGAAATAGTTGAGAAACTACTAAGTTCAGCAGGTAATTGGGAATTTATGGAAAAATAGCTCCATAAGTACTCCATTTTTTTAAGGAGTATAAAAAAAATGTCAGTATAGATGGGGACAATGACCTCTAGTTACAGGCAACTAAGGACCAGGGTGAGTCAGCACTTGGAGAAATCACAGGAAGTAGAAGAGCAATTGTTAAAGCACAGTCCTAAGAACATATTTAACAAGGCCTTAGTAAGCCTTGTAATTCAGTTAAAATTCCCATTTTCAAGAATGTATGGCTTGCTTATAACATGAAATTCTTAATTTCCTACTACTTACAAGCACCCAGTCATTTCAGGCACAAAAAAAATAATTCAGGAGATGATCTCCTCCTACCTTAAATCCTTAAATTATCTCTGCAACAAGAAAAGCTAAATTTGGGGAAACACTTGGGACCATTACAGTACTTAACACATAATAATTTCACTCTCTCTAAAACCCTCCCTCTGGGGAATGAAGCCCCAGAGTTCTGAGGAAGGGGACCAGGACAACGCCACGTCTCTCCTCCTCATGCTCTCTGGACCCAAACACTAGCTGAACTGAAATGTGGTCACTCTCCACCAGCACCTAATTTAGCACACTGGCACTTAATAAATATTTAGCACTATCAAATGTGCTTGCAGGAAACAGCTTGGAAATGAGTTGCCTCATTTTTAAGCAGCTGGTCAGGAATTGCACATTTTGCAAAAACTAAATTGTCTTGTTAATAAAAATAAATGATTCCATGTGTTTCATTGTTTTGGTGTTAGTTTCAAAGCCACATGCCCCAGAAAATAGCTCCCTTAATAAGAGCGAAAAACCCAATTTTTAAATTAAAATGGTGGTGAAATTCATCTACATATTCAACAATATTTGAGCACCTATAATGTCTAATACTATTATTGTAAGCACTAGGAATGCACCAGTGAAGAAGACCAACAAGTTTTAATGGTGTAATTACATTTACGAATAAACAAACGGACACATAACATGAAGGAAAAGAAAACAGAGAAAGAGGATAGAGGATGATAAGGGTACCATTTTCCCAAGGTAGAAGACGTCTTATAAGAGGTGATGTTTGAGCAAGAGACCAAAGCAGATTGAGAGTGCAGGAAATATGAATATCTAGAGAGAGTTCCAGGTAGACGGCAGGGTAAGTACAAGATCCTGTGGTATAACCATGCTTGTTGGGCCACAGACAAGGCCCAATAGATCACATTTGGATGAACGAGCAGGAAAATAAGAGAAGATAAGATTGGAGAGGTAGCAGGAAGTCATGTTTTGCCAGGCTTTACAGGCCATGGTGAGAACTTTGGACATCATTCTAAGTGCAATGGAAATGCCTGGAGGCTTTGAGGAAGGCTTGATCAGGTGAAATTTAGGATTATGCAATACCAAACAATGTTAAATCAATCCAAGTAAAGTCGTCTGTTTCAAGTCAAAAGTGGACTAGATATGTAACGAATCTTTTCCTGCTATAGCACTCCTAAAAGTACTGGGTACACACACACACAAATGTATGTTGAGCTGGCAGAAATGTAAGGGAATTCTTTGGAAGTTAAACTATAGGTTAGCAAACATAGAGTAGCATTTGCCATGGGGTCATCTGCCAATTTCTGGTAAATTGGAATTTGAATTCTAAAAGCCCTTTCCTCTGGAAGATGAGAGGCAAATCTTGAGACCTAAGCAGGTTAAGACACCATTTTAGAGTCTACTGACAAAGTCATAGTTGATACCTCATTGGTTAAAAAAAAAAAAGAACCATCCTACACAGGAAACTTGTGGAAATAAATGTCTGCTTAAGGTTAAGACTTTATGCGATGTATTTTTAAAAACTCCCTGATTAATTCCTAAATATAATACTGCAGTCACAGATAACTCAGGTCATAGTTTATAAAACCTTTGTGGCAAGAAGAAGAAAAAAGAAGAGGAGAAAATGTAAAGACTTATGGGATCAGAAATTCCCCCAGAAGCCTGGTTCTGCTAATGCCAATTCTCCAAGGAAAAAATGCATTTTAAACTTAGGCCCCCAAACCATCTGACAGCACAATTCACAAATTGAAAGATGTGGAGTCAATCCAAATGCCCATCAGTTCAGGAGTAGATTCAAAATGTGGTTTACCATGGAATACCACTCAGCCATGAAGAAGGATCACTTAATACCTTTTGCAACAATTCAGATGAAACTGGAGACCATTATCCTAAGTTTAGCATCTAAAGAATGTTAAAAGAAAAGCTGTGAGCACACATGTGCATAGGGAGAAGTAAAACTCAACAGAATCAACTGGGGGAGGAGGGAGGAAGGGAAAGATGAAAACCTACCTAACGGTGCAATGAACAACTATCTGGGTGACAGGCACGCTTATAACCATGACTCAAGCATTATAAAAGCAATCCATGTAACCAAAATTATTTGTACCCCCATAATACTTTGAAATAAACAAATAAATGAAAAAAAATTATTACCAATAGAGTAACAACTAAAAATATACGGTAATGAGGAAAAATTCTACAAAAGATATATAAACCTTTTTGTAGAAAAATATAAAAACTATTTAGCAATGTTTATTAAGTACCGGCAGCGTGCCAGGCACCGGGCTAGGTAGTAGAAATACAAAGGCTGATACGTCATCTTCCTACTTCCTAGCACCAACAGGCTGATAAGAGAGACTGGTGCCCAAGCAAATTGTTGCCACACGTGAGACAAGTGCAGTGCAGGTGTGTCCGGGTACAATGTTAGAGATGACTCATGTTTGGGAGGACACGCTAAGATGCTTGTGTTGACACTTGAGTATTAGTAGGAATTTTCCAGAAGAAGGAGGAGGGAGAGGGAGTAAGCAAAGCTCACCCGGCAAAGGAACAGGAAGGGGATAGGAAAAGGAGTGAAACATTCAAAGAACCCTGCTCTCCACAACTATACCAGCTCCACAGGGATGTGGTAAAAACACCATCAATTGCCCCACCACTGACCTCTTGGGCTGTCAACTCCATCCCATCCTATCCTCTCCCTCCATCTCTGTTAGACTATTTTCTGGCCTTGAAGACCCAACTCAGATCCCTTTCCCTGCTCTTCTACCCCAACACACTGCCACCTAACTCTCCCCTGTATTCTGGGAGCACCTTGCACCTCTAATTTTAATGGAACGCCAACTGCATTCTTCTGTTTACCAAAAGCAATTCAAATATTTTTACTACTTTTGCAAACAAAATAACAACCTGATAACTGAGTGAGCATACAACAAATGTGTTTTAAAGGGATTGTCGTGTGAATAGTTCACTGGAAGGTCTTCTATAGACCTGCTCCCTGCATCAGATTGGGATCTAAAGGAAATCTGCATTGTCGTCAATTTTTTTTTTTTATTGCATGACATCATGGTGATGACCTTTGTCTAACCCACAGAGAGACTAGAGGATAATATCTGTAAACTTGGCCTCTCTATAAACTTTATCCTGTGTGCTTCAAAACAGTAGGAACACTCCACCCCCTCCCACCTTGCCTCCTCCCTAATCGAAATTCCCAGTTATTGACAATGAGGCTGCATTTTACTGGTTAAAACACTAGTTTGAACATCAGCTTGTGTGCAACAAAGGCAGTTCATCTGGACATGCATAAAAATCAGCTCTGATATTTACTATAGCTATACTCTTCCCACATCATAAAAGTTTAATAATTGTGAACAATTCAGAGCAAGTAACGCAGTTTCCCTCCAAGTTCAGAGGACACATGGAGTAGTAGAAAGAGCACTGAACTTAGAGTTCCCAGGAAGATACTACTTTGAACTTGGGGGGAAATCTCCTAAATATTTAGAGCCTTGGTTTCTTTATCTTCAAGGGGTAATAATGTCATTTAACCCCTTCTGGCTCATCTGGCTCTCAGGAGGCGCACACCGGCCAGTGGCTGTGAAGTGTGAAGATCCGTTCCATCACCATGTGTTATCACAGACTCACAAACATTTCCCATCTCACAAGCTTGGCTTTTTTGAAGCTGTTATTATCTTCTTAAAGAGAGTCCACGCTTATGAGAAGTGCCCACAAAGTCCATTGAGGACATCCATGAGTTTTAGGCTAAGACTAATCTACACGTGAGATCTATCATCTTTCTTTGCATCTTTCAACAACATCTAAAAGTCTACTTTTAAAAGACAACCACTGCCTTAAATGAAAATAATTGTATTTATACACATGTTGCACATTATCTGGCAGCATTATCTGTTTTCAGATGCCAAAATGCATCCTCTACAAATTTCCAGGGTTCAATTAAATTGAAAGATTATATAGAAGCTCTTGGTTCCCTCTTTGCTTACAAATTACACAAATCCCTTCTCTGCATTATGGCTCTTTTAGAATTTGTTTACCAAGTTTTCTGGTTTTTACCAAAAAAAAAAAAACCCTGGGGGGCATAAAACAATCAATCCCTCCTCAATTGACAGGTATCTGACAGAGGTGGAATTTTCACTGCCTGTTAAAAGTTTGATCTTCAGAGAATCATCCCCCATTGCTTATTATATTCCACCCTCATGGATTCAGACAGTAAAACACTAAGCAGCCTTTTAAAATGAGATTCAGGATTTGTGTTTACTAAGGTGAAGGAATTCATTAAATGGTTAAATGGAAAAATAGCGCATTACGAATCAGTAGTATGGTTTGTTATCATTCTCATAATAGGAAATGTGAGCTCATATTATCACACAGCTAGTTCAGGTTTAGGCAAGTAGGGTCGTCAGGAGGTGCCTAGACATTAGTGTCAGACTGACATGGGTTCAGATCCATTCTCCTCCGGACCATGTGACCTTTGGCAGATAATTTTATCTTTTTCAGTCTTACCTCAGTAGGTGTTGCCCTGGCTGGATTGAAGTGGTTGCATTTCTCCTGCCCCAGCCTCCTAATTAGCTGGGACTACAAGCATACATCACCATGCCTAGCTAATTGTTCTCGTTATATATTATAGAGAGAGGCAGCCTGATAGCTCCATCTCGAACCCCTGGCCTCAAATGATACTTCTGCCTCAGCCTCCCAAAGTGCTGGGATTACAGGCTTGTGCCACAGCGCTGATCCCACTTTCTCCTTTAAGGAGAAATGATAATAGGATTTGCTTCCTGAGGTTGTTATGAGGATTAAATGGGCAAAGTGTATTTTGTGTAGTTCCTGGCCCTCAGTAAGTGATCTGTAAACTAGAGCCATTGTTATTGTGACATAGGAGACAATACAAAATATCAATAACTATTACTGCTGAGTATCAGCTTAAGAACTATTTTTCTGCGTTTCTTTGGGTCCCATCCCCACCTTGGTCAACCATTGTAATGCGTTAACGTGCTTTTTTGCATGTGCATTTTGCAAACTAAGTATTATTTTGTTATGGGTTTTTAATTATGTGAAACTATCGTGTATCGCATCCATCTTTGTTCGCTAGGCACTAGGTTTTGAAGATTCACAATTCAAACAGTAGTGCTGTGTGTACCTCGAACTTATTCCTTCCAAACGCTACTTATACTCTAGAGCATGCATCCTCAACTTTTTATCATCTGTGCTGTCGATGATTGGGCTCCCAAGTCTCTACCACTACCAGTAACATTGTAATCAATACAATCATGCTTTTCCCCTTCAGGATCCTTGCATGATTTTCTTTGAAATAGATACCTAGGGATGGAATTGCTGGGTTATAGGTGTCTGTATTCTTAATAGAGTAAGTAGTGCTGGCCTTTCTAGAAAGGTTGCAGCGAAGTTGCAGCAAGCCCATCAGCAATGATAAGATCCCTGTATCCCCACCTACCCACCAACACTTGGCCTTACCCATCTTTCTAACTGCTGCCAGTCCATGTCTAATGAGACAACTCATTGTCATTAGCATTTCTCAGATTCCTCGTGCTTCGGGCACCATTTTTTTCCTCTTCCATGAATGCCTGTTTGTACCCTTTGTCTACTTTTCCATTGCATTTGCTGCCTTTCTCTTGTTCATTTGAAGCAGCCGCTTATGTTACTCATTTAACCCTTGTGTGTTTTAGACATTGCTAATATTTTTTCCATATTGTCATCTGTGTTATAACTTTAGTCATGGTGTCTTCTTCTTTTGAAATTTTGTTTGAAAATATTTTCCCTGATCTTAGGTAACCGAGATGTCCTCCTACATCGTGCTCCACTAACTGTACAGTCATAGTCATACTTTTTCCCTTTATGCTTTTAATTCAAGTGGAGTTCACATTCGTATGTTACATGAGGCAAGTACACAATTTTCTCTCTGTGTAGTCATCCAGTTTCCCCAATACAAGCTGCTGGTACTGACAGGTAATAATCTTCTTATTATACTTAACTTTCCGCTTAGACATGTGGGTGTCTGTCTGAGCTCTCTGTTGTCTTTTATTAGTATGTTTATCTGGGTTGGTTTCATTTTTTCTTTCTTTATTTTTTTGCATCAATACCACACTATTTTTATGACTGTGCCTTTGTTAGATGTTTTAATATCTTATAGGACAAGCTCCCTCTCTCTGTTTTTTAAGCTTGATTCAGCACTTCACAAACTTATATTCCTCCAAATAAATTTTAGAGTTTTATCATGTTCATCAAAAATATTTAAGAAGAATTTTTGATGAGATTACATCAAATGTGTAGATTGCATGAGAGAATTTATGTCTTTCTAGTATAATATTATCTCATCCAAAAGCATGGGATTCTTTTATTTATTCAGATCATCTTTTATATCCTTTATTAATACTTTTAAGTTTTCTGTTTCTGTTTCCTCTGTTGATATTTTTTACTTATTTTATCAATATAATTAATTCCTGCATAGCTAATTGATTTCTTGGTAGTAGGAATAATATATTATTTAACATACTTTCTAGTTTGCTGTTGCTAGTACTGAAAAAAAAAAAAGCATTGCTCTTACGTCCAACAATTTTAGCTGGCTTTCTTACTGGTTCTAATACTTTGTCTTTGGAATCTATTTGTTTTTCAGAATAATGCAAATCTAGACAGCTTTCTCTCTTACTTTCTACATAAGTCAGCTCTCACTACATTATGCTGTAATAACAAACAACTCCCCAAACTCAGTGACTTACAACCACACAAAAAAAATTGTTTCTCACTCATGTAACACTTGAATATATGTGGGCTGCAGTTCTGCATTGCATGTTTTCTTATTCTGAGATCCAAGCTAAAGAGGCAGCCCTGATTAAGAACACACTATTCAGGTGCAGAAGAAAAATGCAAGGAAGACATCACATCTACATAATGGCTGTTTGAGGTTTGTTTGCTTGTTTGTTTTTTAGAGACCACTGTTTGTTTTTTAGAGACCATGTTTCCCAGGCTAGATTCAAACTCTTGGGCTCAAGAGAACCTTCTATTTAGTTTTCCAAGTAGCTGCGGCTATAGGTGCATGTCACCACACCAAGCTAATGGCTGCGACCTCCTGCTCAGAACTCGCACACAGCCAAATCCATTCATATTCATTGGACAAAACAAAACCCACAGTTAAGTCTGTTGACAAAAGAGTACAAAGCGTTCTCTTCCCAGAAGGCTCTGCAAATCATGTGGCAATGGGCCGGCAGGTGCAACCCTCTTGCCATGAAGGTGGTAACAAATAACTGGAAATAGGAATAAAATCTATATTCCTTCTAACCCTCAATCTTGTCTTTCCTTTAGCTTTAGCTAAGACCTCTAGTGGTAATAGTAAGCATCCTTGTCTTACTTTCCTCGTAGAAAAGTTTCTCCATGAAGTATAAGTACTACTTACTATATCAGCAAAAATAACTTTCATCAAGTTAAAGAAAATTTTCTACTCTTCCTATTTCCCTAAGAGTTTTGACAATAAAGTTCAGTTGAACTTTATGAAATAGGTATTTGGGTCTTAACTGATAGAATTTTTTTCTCCATTACTCTGTTAACCTTTTAATAAATGGGTTTTCTCTGTTAAGCTATCATTGTAGGGCTGAGATAAACCCTATTCAATCTTGAGATATAATTTCTTACTCTTCAGTTTGTTTGGCTAATATTTTACTTATAATTTTCGAACACACGTTAGTAAGTTAAAGTAGCCTATTATTTTCTCCAAAGTATTAACCTCATCTAATTTTGGAATGAGGCTACACTTACTACCTGTAAAATGATATTTGTAGATTTTGCCTTTTCTATTTTCCAAAACAGCTTGTATGAGACTATTCCTTAAAAATTTAGTAGAACTTTCTAATAAATCCATCTGAGCCTGGAATTCTTTAAGAAAGGAAGTTCTTTATCATTTCAAATCATTTAAACCACATTAATAACATCCAAATTCTATGTTTCCTTTTTTTCTCTTTTCTTTTTTTTTTTTTTTTTTTTTTTGGACACAGAGTCTTGCTCTGTCACCCTGGGTAGAGTGCCTATATTTCTTATTTATACCAGTTTTTGCATTTTATGTTTTTCTAGGAATCTTTCAATTTTAACTAAGGCATCCAACTTAGTATTGTATATATAACTGCTGGGGGTAACCATACCCATATGTGACCCTGATACTCCCTATGCACTTTCAATATTTTGTGAACAGTAACGATTAACAAGCAGTATCCAATGGATAGAAACCTACCAAAATGTTAGAAATTATCTCCAAGAATAGGATTAAGGGCAATTTCTATGTTCTATGTTGTTTTCATTATAACTTGGATGTTTTACACTAATAAAATATTGCCTTTTATACGACGTACACTATTTCTGTTTTGTACTGAAGTTCATCTGTAAAATTTACCTCTTTCCAGAAGTTACTTTCAAACACTCTCTTCCCCCGTGAGGTGCAATATTTGGTGAACCCACAGGCACGTCTGCATTCTTGGGTACTGAATCTGTCTGTAAACAAGTAGAGCTTTTCAAGGGGGAAATCATGACCTGTGTACATGACCCTGAAACTCTCCATGCACTTCCAATATTTTATAACAAATAATAATTAACAGGCACTATCTGGCCTGCTGGGTTTTAGACCAATTTATTTTGTATAAAAGGACATTTGAACATAGCCAGCTATGGGTGCTTTTTTTTCTGTTCACCATCGAACTCTTGGAACATGAGTTGTTTGTTCTGTTTGTCTTTTTCCTGCCTTTCCTCTCCACTCAAGTGTGGGTTTTATTAAGCAGCGTGTATTTCACCTAAGGCCTTGAAAATGTACTTTTGAGAAAAAGGCCTTTCTTGGTATTTTGTGGTGAGTGGGGCCTTATTTCTATTTGGTCTTTAATGTGCATTATGTGTGAGCCCCGCGGATTTCATGAAGCTGTTTTCTTTTTGAAAAACTGGCAGACAACAAAAATTAAATCCAGTAATGAAACAGACACAGCCAAACTAGTTCAGCTAGTTCACAGGCATTTGAAAGTAAAGAGAGCCATGAAGAGTGCAGGTGGAGGGAGAGATTTTTACCACCTGCCCCTGTCTACTAAGTGTTTTTGGTTCTCCAGAGAAAAGTCTAATGTGTACATCAGGTTCTGGTGAGAGTCAGATCAGTTACGATTAGTTAGAAACACTTAGCGCAGTCCCTGGCGTCTGATGGCTCCTCAGTAAGTATAAGGCGTCTACGCACACTCAGCAGTGATCCTTATACACACCGCCCTGCACGGTGCCTTCCTCGCAACCACCAGTGGCACCCCTGAGTGAAAGCCCGGAGTGTAACTCTCTAGTGACGGGTAACATTCTGCAGTGGCCCGAGGGCCCCCGGTCTAGTAACCCCTTCCCCTGTTGGTGGCCTCCTGGCTGACTCCAGGCTTAGCAGACTGTGGCAGAAGGGCTGCAGCAACCTTCTTGCGCCCCACAGAACGTCAGGGCAGCCAGTTCGACCCTTCCCCATTGCTCAGAAACTTAGGGTGACCAGACGTCCCGCTTTTGGTGGGACAGTCTCGATTTTTAACAATTTGTCCTACGTCCCGTGGCGTTTTTAAGAAGTCCAATTTTTGGAAAGAATGCACGAACGGGCGGGAGAACAGTAAGGGAATATACGGTTTTCGGCTGCCATGTGGCTATTTCACCAGGATATGAGTTTTATATTATTTTTATTAATTTTATAATGTTAAACTATAATAATAACAAATAATTGTTGAGCAGTGATTATCGAGAACTGCTTATCAAAGTTGCATTGTTGTCAGTCCTCCTCCCAATAGTGTCCCGCTTTACCAATGTTAAAATCTGGTCACCTTACAGAAACTGCCCCTCCTCCCAGACCCCTGGTCACCAGGGCTGTCCCCGCAGGCAGGCCACCTCACATCCCTGCTCTCTTCCTCCGTCCTTCCCCTGTCAGCCTGGCCAAGCTGGAGCAGAAGCCACTCCCAGGAGGACCAGGGGGCAGCTGAGACGCTGAAGCCTCTGAGACACCGTCAGACTGAAGCACGCTGTAGTCTGGTTCCCGGTGGAGGAATTAAGCCGAGGTTGCTGGAAACGTGGCAGAAGCCATTCTGACTGCGCGGAGAAAACAAAACCCCCAGGCAGTTTGTCTTGTCCATGTTTCAATCTATGCATCCAGAACAGCTCTGGCGGGGACACCAGGGAGCCAGGGATATGGCCTGTGTTAGGAAATAGCCACTAATAAGGCTACCTCCTATTGGCAGAGGGACTTATGTGTTCTCTGTTATATTGTTAATGGGCTTTTCTGTTAAGTGACACCCTGGCTCGTAGCAACTGAGCTGTGATTTAGCTGCGCCGTTCAGGTTAACTGAAATAGTAGATCCCGCCACCTTTTGGCTGAGAGTTTTGTGTTATAAAAAGCAGTTTTAAACGCTCTCTTGAAGCTTGCATGAGCTTGTCCCGTTCACACTGGATACGGGAACTGTTGTGCCTGATGCTGTTCAAATGTTATCTGACATTTAATCCTCCCTGAAGCCCAAGAATCATTATTCCTATTTTGTAGGTGAGACCACCAAGGCGGCCGTAAAGCGTACCGCCTGAGGTCACTTACCTAGTTAGGAATAAAGTTGGGATTCAAGCCCAAGTACATGAATGCAAACCGCCCTCCTTTCCTTTCTGCCACCGTTATACAACCGAAGCCCAACGTGTTTTGAAAGTCTTATCTTGAAACATTCTAAGGAAAAAGCCACTTTCCCACAGGTCACTAAGATGTGTCCGTGCACTGATCACACTGAATGCTCCCATCAAACCAGAAGCTCCATTAGTCCTCTGCCGCCGTCCGGTAAGTGTGATCAGATGACGACAACAGCTTGCATTACTGAGCACTCTGCGCCCAGCCCTTGGCTTAGCACTTTACATTCTTACACTGACCCTTTTCCTTCTCACAAGAATCCTGTCAGGGATCCGAATGTGCACAGCTCGGACACAGCACCCCTTGGTCTGACTTGGCCTCAGCCCCTTGACTGTACCGCCCACACTCTGAACCCCAGCACTACAGTGTCATAGCAGCGGCATCTCCAACCTGGAGCGTCATCTAACACAGGCTCCTTGTAAAAGAAAAAAGGTATTGGAAATAGTCCACAAGCCTCCACCACACTGACAGCTGTTCTTAGATTTATGTATTTCGTTCTGCGAGGCTCAGACCTGTTTAGACACTTTGCGTTCATCATTCCCTGTCACAGTTTATCTGCACTGTTCCTGGACCCAATTGCCTTCTGCTTTACATCACTTTTTTTTATTATACGCCCATGATATTAACAGATGAGCTCTCCTGCTAGAAGAAGGCTGTTTGTATGAAGTTGCAGGTAATATAGGTGCTTGACCTAAATTAACTAGATAATTGCCTCCATCTTCTCAGTAATTTATCATCACGGGCTCCTATGCAGTTTCGACAGACATGGGTTATGGCTAAGATGACACTGTGTCCTCAACAAAATCAAGACAGAGCAGAACTGAATTCTGCACAAGGTCCACAGACTCTCCAAACTTGAATTTTTTTATCTTCCTCTGTGAATTGCCTCCCCTGACCAGACCAGAGATGTCTGCCTGGTTACCCAACTCCTCACCTCACTGTCAAGGTCATGGCTGCAGTGATGTGTGCTGCTACGTGCCAGTCCCTCACACAGCCACATTGGCCGTGGCAGCACATACCAATGGCATGGCATCTGCTTCAGTTTCCCTCTCTAGCCTTTGTGTGAATGCTGACATTAGAAATCAACAAATACCTTCTGACATGTGCGGACAGAGCACTGGTGGTCCACAGAACCCAGTTGGGGGACTGTTATTTTGTGTTATCCATACCTTTAAAGGCAGAAGGTTAAGAATTCTTTGGATATTTTCAATTTAGTTTTAGTACCATAAGTAATATATATCGCTCAATTCTCCTTCTAAAGAATTAGAAAATTATGACCAGTATCCTCAGTCCCAGACCCTTCCCCTCCTTCCAGAGGTAATGAGATTGTCCCACTCTTATTGAAGTGTGCACACAGCACGCATGGCAGAAGTGACACTTCCAAGGTTAGGTGATAAAAAACAATGGAACTTCCACCTAGCGCAGCCTCATCCCTGGGACCCATCTGCTACATTGTGAGAAAACCAGGCCACAGAGGAGGCCCCATGTCTGTGTGCTGCCACTCAGGCAGCAGCCAGCATCAGCCCCCAGACGTGTGAGTGAGGAACTCTCCAAAAGTTCTAAGCCTCACTCTTCGAGTTGTTTAGCTAAGCCCCAGACATTGTGAGGCAGAGAAAAACTGTCTCTACTTTACCCTGCCAGAATTCCAAACTCAGAGAATCCATGAGCATAATAAATTGTTTTATCCCACTAAGTTCTGGGGTAATTCATTAGGTAGCTACAGCAAGTAGAATAAGACTTCAGCTTAAATGTCCTCAGGGGGATCTTCCCCAGATCACCCACTCTAAAGTTGCCACCCAGTTATCTCATCACCTTATTTAATTTTAGTTCTCTGCACAGCACTCTCTGATAGTTTCCTTATTTGTTTGGTTTTCTTATTTTCTGCCTTCTTCTGCTTAAAAGTAAACCCCATAAGCACAAGAACCCCTGTCTGTCTTGTCCAACTCAAAGCCCTTGGCATCTGTGTGTCTGACACATAGTTGGTAACCAACACATTTTTGCTGAACTAATGAATGAATGAAGTGTTTCTAGGCAATTAGACTCTTCCATTAGAACTTATTTTTGCCACCCGGCACCTGTGGCTCAAGTGGCTAAGGCACCAGCCACATACTCCTAAGGTGACAGGTTCAAATCCAGCCCGGGCCCACCAAACAATAATGACGGCTGCTACTAAAAAAATAGCCAGGCATTGTGGCAGGCACCTGTGGTCCCAGCTACTTGGGAGGTTGAGGCAGGAGACTCACTTGAGCCCAGGAGTTGGAGGTTACTGTGAGCTGTGATGCCACAGTGCTTTACCCAGCGGGACAGCTTGAGGCTCTGTCTCAAAAAAAAAAAAAAAGAACTTATTTTTGCCACTTATCATAACGAACTTTTACTGAGAACTTACTGTATTCTTAAGGGATGTGTTATAATTTCCTATTCTATGGCTATACTTCAAAGAGTAACAATGCAAATACAAGTAAAAATAAATAATAACCAGGAGGTACATGTGACATTTTTATTTTATTTTTTATTTTTTATGATGATATTTTTAAAATTTGATTTAGAAATGACGGATATAGGAGAAAATAAGATAAAGTAAAATAAGGTAACCTTTAAAACATTAAAAAGAAAAAAAAAGAGCTTGCCAAGAGAAGTAATGATTTTCAACCACATATGAAACTGAATTCTACAGTTGTGATATGATTTGTAATTTCCTTAAAACAGTATAATCTTCCTTATTTATTTACAGCAGTGGTTCTCAATCTTCCTAATGCTGTGGCCTTTTAATACAGTTCCTGTGGGTCACGACCCACGGGTTGAGAACCGCTGATTTACAGAATGCCACCACGTTGGTCAGAGAATGAATTAGTTAATATGGTAAAAACCAACTCTTTGAAATACGACTCTTTATGTTTGGGTAGAATGTTAAACCAAAAGCTTTTCCCTCTCCTCTTTGTTTACTGCTCTTTGGCGCAAAGGGGCTGGAACCAGTGACCAAACCAATGGAAAGAGAGAACCCACAATATGTAAACAGAACTTGGGCTTTTTAAAAAGTCTAACCCCAATTGCTCTTCAAAATGGTTCATGAAGTTAGTCTGGTTAGTCAGCCACCTGGGAAGTTCCTTCCTGAGACAGGGAGTTTCAGCACATCTAAATATGTCTTGTTTCCTCCCTGGGATAAGCACCATTTGCATTTTTGTTTTGAAAATCAAAACCATCCTTGCTGTTTTGTAAAATGTTGG
The DNA here is from genome assembly GCA_963574575.1 of Galagoides demidoff. NCBI lineage: Eukaryota > Metazoa > Chordata > Mammalia > Primates > Galagidae > Galagoides > Galagoides demidoff. The sequence continues at coordinate 21,050 of CAUYQV010037136.1, forward strand.
AGCCAATTTAACAGTTCCGCTGGCCTTAGAGAAAGTGTCGGAATCTTAGAAAGGAGCAAGAACTAGAATATTATAAAGCGTGGCTTGGGTAAATATGCATTCTTATGACATCCTTGGGAAAATAAACACCCAACAGCCATGTACTTGCAACTTGCTTGTGCCTGTTATAACTTACAGCTTACAGCGATGATTTTTTGTCACTTAAAAATGTTCTAAGTTCTTTGGCTAGAAAAAGCATAGGAAATGAGGCATGGCCTGTTTGAAGCTAACTGTTCCTCTGGAATAATAATATAGTGCCTAACAAATAATGCTTTTCAGAGGCTGCTAGGGTAAAGTGAGAGATGCTAAATCCTCTCCTCTTTCCTGCCATTCAACACTTAACTAGTACTCCACGCTCCTTCATTGTACACACTAAAATACCTGAGCTGAGATTATTTGCAACCACCTTTCCTTTCTGGTTTGGCGCCTATTGGTAACTTTCATTTTAAATCTCAGTCTAGCTAAAATTTTTCATGGCCCTCCCCTCAGATAGGAGTTGAAAAAAATAAATATACCAAAGACTATAATGTGAAATTGTATAGCCCCTCAACCATCATCCATTGAGTCAGAAGACAGTCAGGGCACTGACCTGAAATGGGGTTAGCAACAGTCATTAGACCAGGGCTTAATAAGACCAAAAGTGTGGGTTGAAACCTGCATGAGGGTTAGCTTTACTTACTTATGCAGGATTCCAGAGAATATTCCTTAGTCTTCCTTCCTATCCCTGGTGGGAAGGCAATTAAAGAAGGGGAATGTGAAAAATAATGGGGAAAAAATGGCAAATGCCCACTATAGTGATCTTGGAAACTTGTGTTTCAACCCCTACTGGGTTAGGCCATGTCCTCATTCCTCCTTGTGAGTTAGCGTCAAATAACTGGTTCCTGGATGGGGGTTACCAACTATCTGTGGGCTTCCTAACCCTGGAAGTTGCCTTCCTACAAGGAAATGACTCAGCAGGAACTAAGCAGACATTAGAAATCTACTCAGAGACTATGTTTTCTGGCTATTTCTGCAGTCATAATTATTAGGAAAAAGTTCCTAATAAGGAAGAGATGCTTTAAATTCAGTTGCAGGGAAGCAGCTGTTGTTAGGATGCCCTGCTATTGTATTAGGAAAAAGTTCGTTTCAGGAACAGTCTGAAAATCACCCATACCCAATCAGGTGAAGAACTGCAATCATTATCATCCTCCTCGTCCTCTTCCTCATCATGATCATCAATTATCACCATCATTATCATGATCCTTAAACGAGGATGGCAAAGGTCAACTTGGTTTTTAAAGAATGGATTCTACCAAGCTTAAACTTCTTGAGTGCCCTCTACGTTGAGTTCATACTGAAGAATCCATATTCTCTCTCTCTTTTTTTTTTTTTTTACCAAACTCCTTATCTTAGCTCAAGAAAATAAGCTTTTGGGAGCTTTTTTGGAACAACTTAAATGGCAAGTTGGAAATCAAATGGTTCTGACATAATAGTGAACTTGATGAGTTAACTGCCAGTGAATATACCATATGGATGAAATTCCTCCTGAAGTGCGTGTGGGTGTGTTTAAGGATAGCACATGTGGGGCAAAACACATTTCAAGTTTTTCAAAAACCCATGCATTTGCAAAATCATTTGATGCATTTTTTCTTTTTTTACTGATTCCAAATCTGGCCTCTTTCAAAAATAAAAAAGTTCCTGGTCTTTTTAAGGTGCCTCCCCGCTTCATTTCTGTAAGGGCACACTCCTTCCTCTTCTCAGAGAGAGAAGATATCCGACTCCAGAAACCCAGGGCTTACACAGACAACCAAGTCTACCAGCAAAGCAGCAAACTGGGAGGAAGAGACGCTTCAAATTCAGTTGCAGGGAAGCAGCTGTTGTTAGGCTGCCCTGCTATTGTTAAGATATTTTGAAACCACATTATTTTATTGATTCCCATGGAACTTAGGGTCAAGTCTGTTTTTAAAAACCGCTATCAAGTTTCCTCTTTCCAAAAATGTAAGCCTTTCCTAGATTTTGAATTTAAATGCAGGTATATACAGTTACTTTCATTTCGTTGGTTTTGATTCATCTGTTTAGCATATTCTTTCCATCATACACTCAAGAATTTATATCCTACAATAGGATTTGGGTCTAAAGACAGTGATTTTAAGGTTTAATCTGTTATCATTGGTGTCCTAGATAAGACGTAGGAACCTTCTGAATAGTGCTGGAGCTTTTGCCCCCATCCAGTCTGAGTTGGCATTTGAGATTAAATCTATTCATGCTGTCTGCTTTAGATGTTCTTTTTCTCTTCATTAGAATTATTCCCATGCGGGCAGTTAGAATTACCATCTTTCGTGCCTAAATTTCTCTCTCAGAATTTCTTCCCATAACAAGCCTGCCCAAGTCATTTGAAAGTTATCTTCCCAGACCCCAGGCACACAGGTAAGTGCCCAGAATGCCCTGGCTTTAGTGGAGGGCCACTTCCTGCCACGTTTCCATTCTTTCCTTATCACCAGTTACAGGGAAAACAGTAGTAAGTTCTCAAGTTTCCTTCTCTATTCAGGCTGACAAAACTAGGCAAATCAAGAATTTATCGAACTATATAGAAAAAGGAAAGGAAAATGGAACAGTAACTGTAGCTGGTAACAATGCCAACCTGGGTGGAAAATACGGAAAATGCTTTCCTGATGACAGATGTGTAGACTAAGGCAAGAGAATACTGCTTATTTTGTTTTATCTTCCAGCCATGAGTCTCCTCCAACCATGTGTTAACAATACCCATGAGATAGTTCTTGCTTTCTCGTGTTCCAGTGCCAAGTTGATTTTGCTCATTACCTCTAGGCATTTATATACATACTCTCAATTTAGTGAGAGTAGAAGTTTGACTTCTTACTCCCATCCATCTTCCTCCCAGTGCTGAGTGGGGTACCTAGCATATGTTAGATACTTAATAAGCATTTGATAAATGAAGAAATATAAAATTGGAACTATTAAGTATATCCTATTGTTTCCCCCTAAGAGCCCCCTAAGTTCTCTACCAGAGTTCTTACATAAAAACTATTTGAAAAAAAAAAAATGAACAAGGTGCTATGTTCATGAAACTTGATTTTCAGAATTTGGTGAATCATAAGAATTTACTCTGAAAGTAAAAATGGGAAATGCTGCTTTCTAACCTGTTTCCTCTCTCTCCCCACTGTTAATCTCACAGCACACACGCACAGGAGCAATGGAAGCCGTTTGGGGAGCATCTTTGAGTAGTTTTGCCTGTGGAGCTATGCACACTACTACTGAAGTCAGTACCTCTGTGTCCAAGATTATATTTGGCTGAATGGCTGGTGTGCTGAGCCCTTCCAGTCAGCTCTGGAATCAAAGAAGGGCAAAGTAGATCCCATAAAAACAAAATTACCAGATTTACCTGGCTGGCAGGGCACCCGTCCAGCCACCTAGCCATTGACAATCTCATAGCCTTCAGCCATGCATCCAAAACAAACAAAATCAGGCCTGATTTCAAAAAAAAGAAGAGGAAAAAACAAAATATTTTTATCCCATTTATCTTTCAAACAAAGATAAAATGTAAGCTAGGATGTAATATGAAAAGCATGGGTTTAGTGAGATCATGTGGCGAAGTCACTTTGGGTACAAAGTGTATATTTTTGAGTGTACCTGGTACTTTGAAATCAGGACATTATAATAACTGAAAATTACAGGGCAGTGATAGAGCCTCATGTTTAAGAGCACAGCCTTTGAAGTTATACAGACCTGAGTTTAAGCTCCTATTTGTCACTTTCTTTCTGCGTACCTTGAACAAATGACTTAATCTCTTTATGCCTCAATTTCCTCAGCTGCAAAGGGGGGATAACTAAGAATTGCTGTTTCATAAGGTAGTTGTGAAATTTAAATGAGATGAGTTTTGTAAAGCACTCACAGAATGCCTGACACAGAAAATCACTTAATAAATGTTTACTATTATAGCCATGAGTCTCACATTCATCTGAGAGGAATTAATTCGACAGGAAGGTTGCTGGAATGCGTAGGAATAGCACAGAAGTGGCTCGTCGCTAAAAACATATCCTTTCTGAGGGATCTGCCAACCAGCAAGCCCAATAGCTAATTACAATTCATTGGGAAGGAAATGGAGATAAAATTGCTAATGAGGACCCAGCCAGTGGCCTGAGAAGGAAAGGCCTTCCTTTCCTAAATCCAGTGTGCTGTGGGGAAAACCTTGGCCAGTGGTCCCAGGAAGGAACAGCCTCAGAAAATCTTCAGGGCTCCATCCAGAAGCTAACTCAGAGGCCTGAAAAGCTGAAGGAGGGTCACAAGTCTGACCTTTGGGAGCCAACACAAAGGTGCTCGGGGACAGAGACGGTCTACTTGGGAACTGACTGGGACCCTTTCCAAGACATTCTATGAGGAAATGTCATAAGCAAGACCACATAGGGGGTCTCCAAGATACCTAGGATTGAGATCCTTCCAGGAGAAGTCCACAGCTCACTCAAGATGCTGCACAGACCAAGCTGGTCAGGCCCTGGCCTCGCGGAGCTCACAGCTCAGTGAGGGGATGACAAAACAAGGCGTTGGGTGCACTGACACGTCTGAGCAGAGCATTTGTGGAGCTCAAGAAAGAGACATTGAACCAATCTTGAGGACAAAGACCCTTGTCCCTAAGTCTCCCCCAATGTCTCCATCCATGGAGAAAATTTCTAAAAATTTTGTAATGAACATTTTATAAATAAAGGTTTATAATTTCCCATTTCCTCATAGATGGTGACTTTGGGGGTGGCGCTTGGGATACCCTGTACACTAGGAGGTGAAGAACAAATAAGATTAGAAAAACAATGGGAGCCAGAGTGGGGAGAGAGGTCCAGGCAGAGGAAAGAGCATGGGCAAAGGGCCGCAGAGGACTGAGAGTGTCGCGTGTCCGAGGGCACAAAGCTGGCTGTGCAGCTGCAGCAGGAGGCAGGGAGCACGCTCAGTTCTGTGATGGGCATCCAGCCTGGACTTGCACTTGGTCAGTGCCAGGCCCTGTGACAGGCAGGCCCGTTGGGTATATTAGCTTGTGAAGTCTACATAACAATTCTAGGAACTTGGGACTATCGTTCACCTCTTTCTACTACTGGGGAAACTGAGACTCAGAGGGGTTAGGGTTCACAGTATCAGGTCCCGAGCCCAGGGTTTCCCATTTTCTGTGTGAGCTGGGATTTCTACCCGGGCCGTCTGACAGAGGGCTCACACGCTAACCTGCTGAAGGTCCCCAGAGCCACAACCACAGGCAGCTCACCCTGCAGGTTTTAACCCCTTGGGACTAGAGAGTGCTTTTCTAGAGAGCCTTTTGCTTGTGGTTTGCCTGAAGCTAAAGTGAAATAACCTTTCTAAAAGAAAACTCCCCGTGTCTCTGAGTGCTGGAAGGTTAGAGGTGTGAGCACAGGTTTTACCCCTACAGACTCCCAATCCTTACAAAGAACAGGGACTGTTTTGAAATCCTTTGTGTCGAAAACTGCCTTGTCTGAGACCGTTCCATCTGGACTAGACGACATTTCTGAGTGTGCCCAAAGCTTGAATCATACCAAAATACTAAAGATAAACATTTTTACCTCAGCTCAGAGCTTCTGTGTGGTGACCTAACAAGAAAAGTTACCATGTATATATCACGTCCACATACAAATAGCCAACTAGAATGAATACTCACCACTGTCCAGGAATCTGGGTATCACCAACACGGTATCTTGCACATGGTAGGTAATCAAGGAAATATTGGCAATGAATGCATGTATAAAGGCATAAATAAATGAAAGAAGTTCCTGTACTTATTTGTTTATTGGCTTTCCTTTCAAGGTGGGGTATGATAGTGTAAGGAGAGACATCTCTGACTATGGTCAGAAGTCAAGTCATGGGAACTGATAGAATTTCTACAGCCACAAACAGGTATTTATACACACATGCTCATTGAAGCATTATTCATCATTGCCAAGAAGTGGAAGCAACCCATGAAAAGATGAAATAATAAATTTTAAAAATCAAATATTTGAATGTGGCGTCAATAATACGATGAAATATCAATAAACCTAAAAAAGGAAGGAAATTCTGACATATGAAACAACATGAATGAACCCCGAGGACATTATACGGAGTGGAATAAGCCAATCTCAGCAGGGCGAACACTGCCTGATTCCATTCATGCGATACCTGGAGCCCACAGTTCATAGAAACAGAAAGCAGAATGGTGGTTGCCAGGGACTGGAGAAGAAATTAATGGGGAGTTAATTGTTTAAGGGGTTCAGAGTTCTAGTTTTGCAAGATGAAAAGAGCTCTGGAGAAGCATGGTGGTGATGGCTGAAGAATAGTATGAATCTAATTGACACTATTGAACTGTACATTTAAAAATGGTTGAGATAGTAGAGTTTATTTTACATTTTATCACAATTTTTTAAATGTTTAAGGGAAGGTGAAATAAAGATATTTTCAGATGAAAAGTAATGTGGATTGTTATAATATAATAGTGTATGATATAATAGTGTATAATATAATAGTGTATGATAATCATTATAACATACGATTTATATAGCATACGATATTCTATAATCACTAGCATAGCTAACATCTACTTTATAGACTCTATTAAATATCATTATAAAGTAATGATAACATAACAATAATTGCTACTATTGCTGACAAATCCTGAACACTCCACCATGTGCTAAACTCTGTTTTAATTATTTTATACTTTATATACTTAGAACAATACTATGAGGCAGCTGTTATTATTTTCTCCTATCTATGGATTAGGGAAGTGAGGTACACAGTTAATAAATGAAGCTGTGGTTATGCTAAAGGAATAGCTGAAGAGGGTGGCTGACCTGATGCCTTCTGACTAATCGAAGATGTTTGATGGAACTATCAGTCAGACCAGAGGTCCCAGTTGTTTATGGCTCACACCAAAGTTCTACAGCTAAACCTGATCTGATCAATAATAGTAGTAACATCAGTGGGCCCCCGGACACCAGGTACTAGAAAAAGTACTTTGGATTCTTTATCTTGTCTAATCTTCTCAACAGCCATAGGAAGTAGGTGCTGCCCTTATCCCTACTTTATAGATGGGGAAACTTCAGCAAAAATGGTTAAGAAGGCCATGTAACTAGCAGGTGGTGGAGCCAGGAGGAAAATCAAGGCAGTCTGACACGAAACTCAGTACATTGGCCACAAAACCAGTATTTCTTAAATTGTGATCTGAGAACTAATTTCTAACTATTCATAATAATTATAATAAGAATTAACATTTATTCAGCACTCAGCATATGCTGGCCTAAATATTTCCAATGTATTATTTTATGAGTGCCCGTAAAGAACTTTGTAATGGAGATACTGTCACTGGCCCATTTTATAGGGTAGAAAGCCTGGCCATGGTCTCCCCACCAGCAAGGGGTGCAACCAGGATTCAAATTCAGGTGGTCTGAATCCTAAGTTGTAGTTTTAAAGACTCCACCCTTGCTGCTCAGAGTGACAACCTCCAGCAGCATTTCTTAGGAGCTGGTTAGAGATTCAGACCCGTGGACCCTACTCCACATGGAATGAGAATCTGCATTTTAACAAGACACTGGGCGATTCGTGTATATGTTGAGGTTTGACAGATGTGATATTTCATTCTCTTCCTCCTACAGCTGACAGTCAGCCTTCACACTGGTGCAGGGTGGGGAAACAGACCATGATTAAGTACTAAGCCTGGGGTGCTTCTAAAACTGTTTCCTAGTCTCCATCCTAGATTTGCTGAGTCTGGGTCTGCAGGGGAAATCTGCATTTAACAAGGTGATTTATGTGCCTTCTAAAGTGCAAGAGCTGCTGCTCTCCCCGGTAAGGCTCAGGGGAAGAATCAGACAAGAACACCAGCATCTTTCCTTCTTTCTTTGGGCCAAAGAAGTGGACTGCAAGAAACCCCTCCAGTAGGCTGGCCAGCTGACAATCAATGCATTGATTTAGAACACAGACCCTCGGAGATGCACCTCATGCTACTTAATGTAGTACTCAAGGCTGCAGGCACTCTCAATGGACCCTGGAGGTATTACCTGGTCCCTGTGGAAATGGTTTCTTGCTTCTGAGCCTGCCTTTGCCCATCTACTACACATGAAGGTCATCACCCCCCTGCACCCTTGGGACCGGCCTAACATGACAGCCCAGCCAGGACCTGAGCAGAAACTAACCTGCATAGATACCAGCCAGAAGTCAATTGTTACCCAAGAGGTGCAGCTGATGCCTGGCTCCTGAGGCATCTCACACACAAATCGCTTAATTAGCAACTCAGACGCTCTCCCGTTACTGACAGCTGCTAGGCAGGCTGAAGAGAAGCGACTTGGGAAAGAAATATTCCCCAGGCAATGTTCCCCAAGATTTTGAATTTGAAGAGACAAAATCAAAAGAACTAAGAGAAAAGAAATGAGAATTTGCCTTTTGTCAAGTAGTACAGAGACTTGTAACTAACATGTAGTGAGTGCTAACTACATGCCAGGCAGTGAACGTGGAATCGACATTCTATTCTCCCATCAATCCTATAAAGCAAATAATTTAATTATTCACACATGACACCAAGATTTAAGGCTGAAACTTTATAGGAAAATAGAGAGAAGAAAGGGAGGGAAGAAGGAGGAATGGGGGAAAGAGAGAGGGAGGGAAGGAGAGAGATGGATGGAAGGAAGGTGGAGATGATAGATGATAAAATGTGGAAGACTGAGAACAAAAGAAATTTCTCCAAAGATGGGGAATAATATGAATGAAAACTGACCTTTTACCTTAATTTAGAGCAACTGGAATACTTAAGAGATGGTTTCTTGTCCTATGAATTCAGACAAAACTAGTGGACTTAATTTTCACCCGCCCCTAATAAGACACACACATACACCCACACACAGTGTTTGTTTTCCCAATTATGACTTCTTCGAAATGAATGGAAAATTTGGCAATCTGATTAACTGTAGCCTATAATAAAATAGCACTAAATGGCATTTTATAAGCCCTTTGTTTTCTCTTCTCCTTGGAAGAATGTCAAGCATTAAATGAAACTAATACTTTGGACTGTAGATCTCTCATAACTAAAAACCAGAGCCTCTCCCACACCAACAACCGAAAGTAACTCAAGTTCTTTGAGCTGGTGGAATGTGCCAGCCCCTTGGCCATATGCCGTGTGTACATTGCCCCATGGAATTTTCTCAACAACCCTGCGATGAGGTGTGATTAATATGTCCATTTTACAGAAGTAACTGTGACTCAAAGAGGTTATGAAACTTGCTCCTTGGTAAGTAGAGGACTTCAGAGTCACTGCTCTTCAGCACCGTGTTAAACAGTAAGCTATGGTGGTAGTGGCACAAAAATCTGTTTGTAAATCAATCTAACTGGTTGTTTGCTATTCTGGGGAAATATAAAGATGTAGTTTGGTTAATAGTTCTTAGTGGTTTTATAGACAGTGTTTTAGAAAGACATTATCCCTTACTGATCAGGGTGGTTTGACCATCACACAGGACACAGGGGAAATGCCTATGATTCCAGAACGTTATTAGGGAGTCCTTGTCCCCATGCAGTCATTCAACCTTCTCTCCAGTGCCACCATGGGAAGTGGATGGTGGCCACAGAGGTCCATCTGTTATGGCAGATTGTCCCATAGGGCTGGTACATTCATTCTCTGATAGATCTGAATTCACTGTCTCCCATGTACCAAACACTTCACATACGAGTGTGTTCTTTAATTCTCACCTGTGAGGTTGGTGCCATTATTATCCCCGTTTTATAGATGAGATTCAGAGTGGTTAAGTATAGCTGGGATTCTTGCCAAATCTGTCTATTGACTCTTGGGCCTGCTCTCTCAGGCAATACGCAATCACAAGGCAGGAAAAAAGACATGGTATCCACCCTGGAAAAGCCATCACAGCCACAGTGGAGATATACATTAAGCCACTGGTTACTCAACTAATTATTTTATTACCATCAGGTATAATCAAAGAGGAACTGCCCTGGAAGAATAGAACATTGTTCCCAAGGAAGTGATGATTCGGGTGAGAGCTGAAATCAGTCAGAGTTAATCAGGAGAGGGGAATAGAGGAAAAGAGAAAAGCACGGCAGCTGGAGGGAAACAGCGTGTTTGAAGGCCGTACCATACGGAGATTGACAGAGTGGAGGGAAAGCGTGACAGATGATGCAAGAATCTGTCGAAACAGTCATCTACTGTTCTCAAGCCTTCCTTTAGACCTCCTTGTGTCATTCTCTTTATGGAAGAAGGAACTGGCCTCAGGTTAAATCCACCCACTGTCAAATTCCTCTCTGTGTGCCCAGGGTTACCAAATAGGCATTCAAACACACCACTGAGAAATTAATGAAACAAGTGGACAAATGCAGGAAAACCATTTGGTCCAAAGTCAAGTGATGTCCTGAGGAAGAAGAAAAAGCCACAAAGTCCATTTCTATTATCACACAGACACATGCTTCATAGCTGATTATTTTTAATATTTACCTGTGATTTTAAAAAATGTATGAGCCAACAGAGAAAGCATAGTCTTTTTAAAAAATGATGCTAGAGGCTCGGCACCTGTGGCTCAATCAGCTAAGGCACCAGCCACGTACACCTAAGGTGGCGGGTTCAAATCCCCAACCCAGGCCCGCCAAACAACAATGATGGCTACAACCAAAAAATGGCTGGGTGTTGTGGCGGGTGCCTGTGGTCCCAGCTACTGGGGAGGCGGAGGCAGGAGACTCACTTGAGCCCAGGAGTTGGAGGTTGCTATGAGCTGTGATGCCATGGCACTCTACCCAGGGTGACAGCGTGAGGCTCCGTCTCAAAAAAAAAAAAAAAATGATGCTAGAACTAAAACTGGCCATCCACATGCAGAAGAATGGGGTGGTACCTCCCTTACACCATGCACAAAATTAAAGCAAAGTATATTATGAATTTAAATTTAACAGCTAAAATCCTAAAACTCTTAGAAGAAAACCTGGGTATATGCCTCTACAACATTGGATTAGGCAATGGTTTACATGGTACCCAAAGAACAAGCAACTTACAAAATAAGCAAATTGAACATCAGTATAATTAAAGGCAGGTATACTTCAAAGGACACTATCAACAAAGTGAAAAAACCCTCAGATTGAGAGAAAATAGTTACAAATTATATATGTACCCACACAGAAACATATGACAAGGGACTTAGATTCAAAATATATAAAGAACTTTTATAGTTCAACAATTAAAAAATATAAATAAAAAGCTTCACTCAAAAACAGGCAAAGAATTTAAATAAATATTTCCCCAAAGAAGGTATTCAAATGACCAATAAGTATATGGAAAAATGATCAAATCCCTTATCAATAGGAACATGAGAATCAAAACCGTAATGTGATACCACTTCCTGCTCATTAGGATAGCTGTAATTTGAAAAAAAAAAAGCGAGGTGGGGAGCAAGTAATAACTAATGCTGGGCAAGGATGTGGAGATTAGAACCATTTTACACTGCTGGTGGGGATGGAAAATGGTGGAGCCACTCTGGAAAACAGTTTGACAGTTTCTTAATAGTAAACATAATTCCACTCCAGGGTATCTGCCTAAGAAAAATAAAAACACATGTCTGCACAAAAACTTGTTCATGAGTGCTCCACACAGCATCACTCATAATATCTAAAGTGGAAACAACCTAAGTGTCATCGGCCGATGAATGGATAAATGAGATATGGTGTGTCCGTATAAAGGAATAATATTCATCAGTAAAAGGAAAGAAGAACTGATATGTCCTACCATAGCAACGAAACTCGAAACCAGTGTTCTGCTAAGTGAGAGAGGCCAGTCTTGAAAGACCACATTTTACAGGATTTCATTTATGTGAATTTTCCAAAATAGGAAAATCCTTAGAGATAGAAAATAGATTAGTGGTCTCCTGAGGATGAGGCAAGATAGAGGCAAAAGGAGTGGGGAGTGGTTGCTAATAGGTTTGGGGCTTCTTTGTTTCATGAAATTGTTCTGAAATTGACTGTGGTGAGTTTCACAATTCTATGAATTTACATATGTGACTTACATCTCAGCAAAAATTTGTATGAACTAGAACCTAGTATCATAACCTTCGAATTTTCCAGAACTGCATCGTTTTTTGTTTTGGTTTGGTTTTCACTGTCCTGAGGAAAGGCTCTGATATTGTTTTTCACCCCCCACCACCACCCGATAAAAAGCACCACTCAAGTTACATACAGTGTACACAAAGATCAAGCCAGCTCTTTTCAACTTTCTACGACTACAGGCCTGTCCAGTCATAATCATCTTCTTCCTCATGAGCCCTGAGGTCCTGTAGAATCCTGAATTATTTAAAGAAGATTGAAATTTTTCTCCTCAACTGTATTTCCAAACTTTCCCTCCACCCAACCCCCCAAAGAGTGTCTGTGAACAGAAATTTTGAAATATATTTTCTTCTTAGTCCAAGCTAAGCAGAACAACTAAAAAAACAGCAACCAAAAAGCCAACCCATTCCCTAAGAATTCTAGTTATGTAGTTTTTCTTCTGTAGTTGTAGCAGCATCATTTAGGCAGGCTTTGGCTGTGGAGTGAGGAATTTAGGTTACAGAAAAGTCAATTTTTTAGGAGCATTGCTAAACAATGGGCCATTGAGCAAACATGTTAAGTTTTGCATCTGTGGACATCTTTTTGGTTTTTTTTAGTTTCTATAAAGATTTTTATCTGTGAACTACAAATTATGGTAGGCTCAGTCTTCCCATAAAGTAAGGAAACTAATGAGATTTCTTAAAAATCCCCCTCATTCCTGTTACCTATCATATTTCATGGTTTCCCTTCAACTCTACCAGCCCCGGCAGTATCTTGTCTGTTTTACTGTTGTTCATTTTTAGCTTAATAACCACCTCATTCTATGCATCATCTCTCTGAAAATTTCAGGGAATAGCCATGTAAGAGAAAAGCACTCTTTGAATTTAGAACAGTACATTGTGTGTATACTTTTATATTATGTTCCATTTGTGCTGCTCCGATGCCATTGGCCAAACTCGGTGGCAAACTAAAATGACTGTAATGTTTTCCATTTGGAAAGAACAGCTTATTGAGCAGATACATAATAGCATTTATTTTCTTTACCATTAGGCATAGTTTGGAGTCTTTGCCCCCAAAACCAGTCCTGGACATCCGCCTACCAAGTTTGAGCTATTTGTCTTGGCCAAGAAAATTGTAACCTCAATGTTGTTAAAGTCTCTTCTTAACCCTGGAAAACTGATAAACTTATCAGAAAAGCTCTATCCTTAGCAAAGTTTTATAGGACTACTAGTTTTAGTAACAATTATAGCTGAGAGTGATAATAACAGCTAATATCCTTGAACTCTTCCAATGGACCAGCCACTGTTTAAAGGGAGACACAGACATAGATAATTAACTTATTTAACCACCACGATGACCCTGTGAGATGGGTATTATTATTATTCCTATTTTACAGATGAGGAAATTGAGATACAGAGAAATTGAAAAACTTGCCCACGATCATGAAACTTGTTAATGACAGAAATGAAATTTTAATCCAGGAATCTGGTTTCCAAGCCGCTGTGCTATGTCTCCTGGTAGCAGGAGCTTAGTACACCTCTTAGAGTGAACAAGTGAGTGATATAAAGACAGTCCAAGACAGCAAAACTTCCATCTACTCATCTCCACCCATCCTTTCCAGGCACATGCCCTCCAGGAAGCCTCCCAAGATTACTAGAATAGAAAGGACATTGTTCTGGTGTCCCTCCTCCCTGCTCTTTTTCACTTCCTCCTAGACATGAAGAGGCCTTCACAGAGACTGTGTTTATGGAGAGAAATGTGTGCTTGGAAAGCAAGCCAGTTCCCAGGAACCCAGACGTCCGTGTGCAAAGGCATAAGGCAAATCTAGTCTTTGACTCATTACGACTGTAGGAATAAAAGACCATTCTGGCAAAGCAGACATGGGTTTCAAAAATTCTGCAGGAAAAAGGATTGGGAACCAGAGTTCTGACACTGGGTTTTAATTTCATCTGCTATCAAGCTCTTGGACTAAAATTGGACTTAACTACTTTGAAATCCTCTCTTGGATTCCTTGCTAATTAATCAGACAGATTAACTAGGCTACTTTTTCAGTTTCCAAATGAGAAATCAGTACTTTCAGGTCAAAAGCATATGGCACAGCCAAATTGTTGAGTAGTAACAGCCATTCTTTGTTCCCTGAGTATAGCTGCCTCAGTCACTTGGAAGTGTCAGTAGACGTGTGACAGCCAGAGGTCCTAACATAATAGATGCACCAACACTTAAAAAAAAAAAAAGTGAAGAGGGGTTAAACTAAGGTGACTGAGGTCATGCGAGAGGAACAAAATCTCAGCAACCTTGCCTCACCTGTTGGGAAATCTCAACTAATCCTGGTTTTGAGCAACATACTCAAAAGGCCAAGCATACAAATTTACCTACGTTAGCTTGTTTAATCTTCCCAACAGTCCTGTTAAACTGTCTTTTTTATCCTCATTATAAAGAAGGAAAGTAGAGCCAAGATTTGAACCTAGGTCTTTTGTGCTATAAAATCCTCCTTTTAACCATTACCACTCTCCTACTTTGATATATACCTATAAGACAGAACATTTCCAACAAATACAGTTCTAGGAAAAAATTCAACTTATTTCAATAACCTCTTCAGTAGGATTTTATAAGCAGTGGAAAGCCAAAGAGACAAACATATCTCAAAACCCTAATCTTCCTCCTGTGCTTTTTTCTTTTTTTTCTTTTGGAGTAGGTATCATTTCTAGCACAATCCAATGAAATGTAATCTAGATCAAGGATAACAACTTGTAGGCAATAACAGGTTTAAATAGAATAAGTGATAAATGATTTTATATTCTTGTTGTAACTCCTTTGCCCATGTTACACTTGAATGATATATTTGGGTTGTTGATGTTCCAAAGTTGCACAACACATCAGGTTTCAGAATTTTTTCGGCAGCACATTATTTCATTTGATACTTGTAACAACCTCCTGGGGTGAGCAGATAGGAGATTATTATTGGAGTGTAACAAAACGAAAACTGAGGCTCTGTATTCCCAGTGTCACCCACTGCTGAATAGTTGAATGGGTTCTGGAACCCACCTCTGTTTGACTCACCCATCAGTGTTCCTGCCATCATTCCACACCATTCCTCACCCATTTTCACACAAGCATAAATTGACATATCCAAAACTTAGTAGAAGAAGTAACAGCATGCTTTGTTCCCTGAGTGTAGCTGCCTCAGTCATTCAGAAGTGTTGGTAGACGTAGGACAGCACCAGGTTCATATGCATAAATCGGGTCATATGGCTTTCACAGACCTGGTACTGGTCATTTTTGACAGGTGAATAATGAAAAGGTCCAGTATATTGGATGCCACAATATGATCTAAAAGAAAAACATTGCAAGCACAAGGACATTCAGGGGAGTCCCAACAAAAGTTTAGAAAATAACTCATCAACAAGAAAACAGATTAGTAGAGGAGCATCCATACAATGAGATACTACACAGCAGTGAAAATAAATAATCTCTAGCTAAATGCAAGAGCATGAATGAATCATGCAAAGGTCAAAAGAAAAAAGCCAATCACAGAAGGATAAATATAACACTTCTGTGAGCAAGAAAAACATGCAAAACAATCCTAGAAGTTTGCCTATATATGTAGGGGAAATGTTAAGAAATGTACGGAAATAGTAGTCACCAAATTTAGATTACTAGAATAGAAATATGATCAGAGTGCTAAGTAGGGAATTAAGCTTCTGTTGGTATTACGTTTATCTCTGTAGTTGATATGAGGGGTTATAATATTTTTCTTTACATGCTTGAGTTTGTCTTAAATATTTTACAATACCTTTCTTTAAAAGGGAATGGGCCAGATGAAGGGCTCACACCTGTAATCCTAGCACTTTGGGAGGCCCAGGCAGGAGGGTCACTTGAGGCTAGGAGTTTGAGACCAGCCTGAGCAACAGGATGAAACTCTCTCTCTACAATGAATTTAAAAATTAGCTAGGCATGGGTGTGGGCACCTGTAGTCCCAACTATTCAGGAGGCTGAGGCAGGAGGATCACTTGAGCCCAGGAGTCTGAGCTTGCAGTGAGCTATGATGTAACTATACTGTGGTCTGGGGGACAGACTGAGACCCTGTTGCAAAAATAGAAAAGAAAAAGTAGAAGGCAGCCATTCATTCTACACACATTGACTAAGAGCAAGGAATGTGCCAGGCTTTGTGCTGAGGGCTAGGATATAGTAGTGAACAAGATAGACTTGGTTTGTACCTGCCCACAAGATCCTCTCATGTAACAAAGATAGAAGACTGTGTCCATATTAGGAAGCACAGAGAGCTACAGAAGTGTGTGACAAGGAGACCTAACATAGTTCAATTGACCTAGGAAAACTTCCAAGAGAAAGTGAAGCTATGGCCAAATGCGGTGGCTCATGCCTGTAATTCCAGCACTCTGGGAGGCTGGGGCAGGAGGATTGCCTGAGCTCAGGAGGTCCAGACCACTCTGAGCAAGCCCCTGTCTCTACTAAAAATAGAAAAAAAAAAAAACCAGGCATTGTGGCCAACACCTGTGGTCCCAGCTACTCAGGAGGCTGAGGCAAGAGGATCACTTGAGCCCAAGAGTTTGAAGCTGTTGTGAGCTATGACGCTATGGCACTCTACCTAGGGTGATTGAGTGACACTCTGTCTCAAAAAAAAAAAAAAGAAAGAAAGAAAGAAAATGAAGTTTAAGCAGAGACTGGAAAAGTTGTAGTTATGAGGAAAGGAGAGAACAGCTCAGATTGATCCTATTCAGCATTTCCATGTCCAAAACAATACGCAGAGCAAGGAAGAAAGAGGCCAGGCCAGGAGGCAGAGCCAGAACACAGGGCATCTCCCACTTCCTGACACTCGGACTCGGCTGTGCACTGCCTGTGCTGCTGTGCTGCTACAGGCCGGCAGGTACCAAGGAGCAGAGGGAAACAGAGTATTGGAAAGCATTTCAGTGACTTCACACTCTTGCCAGATCCCAAACTGTTCCCACAGTCTCTCCTCATACAGAAGTGATCTCAGCCATTGAGGGCAGGAGGCACAGTGTGAGGGGGAGCCAACTCCGGCTTTCCCTCCTGTCCCTATGAAGGAATTACTCTGGCAGATTTCCACACTGCAGGTATTTTACCATTTGTCATAGGCAAGTGACACACAACTCGGTGATTAAATTACCAACAGAGCTGCTATTTGAGTGAGGAAAAGTTCAAGGTTGTTTCTTGCTCCCTCGCTTCGGTTTAAATGAAATTGGATTAATTCACTCTTAATCCCCTTGTTTAGATGAATGAAACCTACACATTCTGTCACGTCTCAAACAGGCAGTGTAAAACACAGCATTTAAGCTCATTCATCAAGCACGAGGGCCCCTGGATCTAACCTTGGTCCCGTGTTTAGATTTATAAAGTGTGAGATCATTGTCAGTTTCATTTATCTCTGTTATTACATTTACTGAGCCTCCTTCAAATGACATTTTATCTTCTCATCTAATTCACATAAACGTCTTACTGATGGCTAGAATGTAAATGGCGAAATCCCGCTGTCAATTCAATAATGGAGATAATCTCATTGTTTTGCTTTCCTAATAGAATCTTAAATTGACGCTCATGGCTGGAATTCCACTCAGTTTCACCAAGCTTTTCTTAAAACTGCTGCTCTGGAGCGTTTTCTGTTTGTCTCAGGGTTTCTACATGAAAGGAACATGCACGCCCTCTTCTTTCACATTTATCTTGGGCTGTTTAAAAAAGCATAAATGTAATCACTTGGATTTGACATTTGCCTTTATCTCCATTAGTTATGAGTAAATATGTTGGTGGTGAAGCAGCTAAAGGCACAGGTTTTTAGAATATGTCCTAGATTTGTACCCAACCTCTGTGACCCTAGGTGACTTCACCTTGGTTATAGCTACACCATCAGGATGTCGTAGGAATCAATCAAGATTATTTTTAGTGTATTACCTGGGCTTAGTGGCCCATAGTACTAAAAGCCCATTCAGATTTTAGCCAAATAAAGTACTGTACTCTGTATTCAGCTTACCTAAAAATATCCTTATTTTATTTCAAGATTTGAACCAACCTTCTGAATTATAACTTATGAAAGAGATTTTCCTCTGTCTCATACCATTCTGTGCTTAGAGTGTTTGCATCTAAATCATTAGTGTTTCCTGTATCATGTATACAAACTAGCATCAAAATTCATTTTGTTTGATTTGGATTTATTTTCTTGCTAATCTTCCCAGCCCAAAAGTGGGCTTCTTGGTCTGGAGGAGGCTGTAGAGTTCCCCTCAGGGTTTGCTTCAGGTGAATATCCGAAACCAAGCATTTGAATTCCCAACCAGTGCTGCCTGGTAACCAAGAGCAACAGCCGGTGTGGTTAAGGAAGCTCAGATAATATATCCTGGGATTGTCCCCCCCCCCCCCCCGCCATCAGCCTGAAATAGCCACACTGCCGTCCCAAGTCCCTTTCATGCATTGGAAGCTTCAGGCACACTCTTCCCTCTGCCTGGAACCATCTTCTCTACATGTGTCCCTTCATAAAAGCAATAACTTCTTATCTATCAAGACTCAGCGTATATGTCACCTTCTCTAAAAGTCTTTCTCTGACCCCAAGGACTGGGTGGGGATCTCTACTATGTACCCCCAAGACGTTTTCCAGTCATCTCTATCGTGTGCAGCCAATCCTTGTGCTGTGTCTTGAATGTGAACCCCAAAGTTCATGTGCTGGAAACTCATTCCCCTATACAACAGTGTTGGGAGGTGGGGCTTAATGGGAGGTGATTAGGTCATGGTAATTATTACTGAAGTGGGTTAGTTACAGTGAGCATGGGCTGGGTATAAAAGTGAGTTTGGCCCCTTCTAACTTGCTCCCTCTCACCCCCTCTTGCTCTTCCACCTTCTGCACAAAGGCAGCCCCCAGCCTCGCAAGATGCTGCCACTATGCTATTGAACTTCCCACCCTCCCAAACCATGGGCCCAATAAATTTCTGTTCCTTATAAATTACCCAGTCTGTGTTATAATAACATAAAACAGACAAAGACAACTTGTTTACACAGTTCTGGCATGCATGATCTTCAATGACCAAAATTTAGTTAAATACTGCTAGTCTTCCAACAACACAGCTCAAATTTCAGGGACCGTAATATGTGGACTGTGAGTAATTGCATGAACTGTGAGCTGCTCTTTGGTCCACAAATCACTTCTTACATAATAGATTCACATCATGACCAGTAGCCAATCACAGCACTTCTTCCACGATCTGTTGATGACTTGCCACTGTGCATTTGTTATTCAGTGCACACACACACACAGAGATTAAAGTGAGTGGTTGTATTGACTCCTTGTCTCCCAGTTTCAAACACATATGAGAACTTACAAGTAGGGATAAAGAAAAAAGGGAATTAACCAAAACAGATGAAAATCAAATTAAGTTATAGATGAAATAGCTGATGATGGAAAGTTGACATCTCTCCCCATTAGATATACTCTAGACACGTAGCCAGAAGAAATTAGTGAAGGTGAACTTAGTGATATAAATAAGCAAAGCGGCCATGACAAAAGGATGAAGGCAACACCAGCAAACCATTCCACACTAAAGGAACCCTCGGAGATACTTCACATTGACATAGAAAGAGAAAAGGAGAAAATGCTGGAAGCTGATCCAAACTTAGAAAGGAGTAGGACAGTTTGCCAAGACGTTGAAAACGTATTTGCTCTGTGCTGTAAGTGATATGATGAGGAGACAAGCACTGTTCAGACTCCTCTTGAGTCTGTTTCCTACCAATTGTCAAAGTTGCTCATGCTTTAAACCACCACGTACTAAACAAATAATAGTTTTGCCTATTGTTCATTTCCGTGTACATTCATAACCAATAGTAAGAGAGTTTTTGAAGTTAATGGAAAAATCAGGAAAAATCATGATTTTTCCCATTGATTGTGGTGATCATTTTGCACTGTTTCAGCTTGCATGATAAAATGTATGGTCCTGCGCCACTGTGCAAAGTCAGGGCTGCCTATATATTAAGCATTAACTGTATGCCGAGTGCATTGCAACAGATTACTAGACATATACACAGGATATAATGTCAGATTTGAGTAAATGAATAAATGGATGAATGAACAAATTCTAAGTGGGCTTTACATATTTTAAAATTCTAGGAGCGAAATAGAGTTCTTCCTTCCTGGCAGGGGTGATCTGCTGTAGTTCCTCCTCCTTCCAGATCAGTGATTTTCCAACTGGTATTCCATGAGAAGGTCTTAGGTGTGCCAGGAAAATTTTTAAAGATCATTAATTAAATCATTTTCAAAAGACATTCAAAGCACTGTTATTCTTTCTTTTATTCCTTGTTTTTAATCAACATAATTTAAGTGTGCCACAGAAGTTTAACCAAAGGATCAGGTGTGCCGTAAGATAAAAAGGTTGGAAAACACTGTTCCAGATGCTTGGCCCATTTCCCAAGATAATACCCTGAAGGCAGGGCAGGGTATTATTAGGATTATCCCCCACCAGCAGGACAGTGAGGCAAATTGCCGTTGACTCCACCAGGCCCAGCTGGCCACAGCCACGACCATCACTATCTCAATCTGGAGTTGAATTTACAATTGAGATGCTCCCAGTCTTAGACAATAGTTGTGGGGTATAGGGATACCTTAAATAAATGAAGTTTATTAAGGTAAGTTTGATACAATATAATCGTTGTCTGGCCAATAACTTTTACATCCTCTCCTCTCACATCTTTACAAGAACCATTAAAATATTTCATACTCATTTTTTTCACACTGAAGAGTAGTAAAGTAGCAGAGATATCAACACCGCAGTGACAGCCCTTCAAACTTCCCAGAGGTAGTCTCAGGATCATCGACAGTCTAACTCTTCGGGTATTTTCTACATACTGGCATCATTATGATCCTGTTGGAAATGCAACTGGAAAGAGACAATATAAAAGGGACAATGTTCCCACCACGTTGGGACGTCAGATGGGAGATCTCATTAAGACATTTCCAGGAAATACCACAAACCAACTTATTTTTTTTTCCTCCCAGGCTTCTTCTCCAAGGATGCTTTAAAAAATTGAATTAACCTTTCAAATTTCCAAATGCCTTTAATAATTCTTCATTCCGTGGGTCTATTGAAATTTTTTTACAAACATGTTGCCCAGGCGATGGTTGGGAGTTCCATTCCTCCCTCTGTTTATTTGGCAAACATTGCCTGAACACCTACTCTGTTCCCAGCTCTGTATTTGGCACTGACATTGAAGTTGAGGGTCAGACACATGCCCTTCTGGGCCTTACAGACTAATGACAGAAACAGGCAATAAACTAATGAATGGACGAAGCGACCTGGAATGACTCACGCCATGTTCTGTGAGGGAATAAACAGGATGGAGAGGGGAAGTTGGGGCCATAATTCCAGAAAACACAATCCCGAGTGCCACATCCCAAAAGTTGAAATCCTGAAAGTTCAAAACCCTGAAAGTCTAAAATCCTAAAATGTACTAAAGTCTAAAAGCACTGAAAATGTAATTCCAGAGATAATAATTTTTAAAACTTTACGCAGGCATTTATTCGCATTTTTAAAGGGGGATTTATTTGACAAACATATGATAGAACACTTGAATAAAAGAGGCAGTAATGTACGTATTTTTGCAAGCATACACATTCAGGGACAATCCTGCACATAGAACAGTTATGAGCAGGTGAATAGTATCCATAAACAGGTCAAAAAGGGAAACATGAGTGCATAGCCCTATGGTTGGCAAACAGGCACACCCAACTTCATATTAATAACTGTGGTCATCTGAGAAACCTTCTCTTCCTCAACTTTCCCTTGAGCTGTAATGAACAACCTGTGCCTTTCGAGGAGATTAAGAACCACAACAGGTCACTCCCGCACACACAGCCACCCAGAGATGAGATCTCGAGAAATTTTACCTTTCACAAATACAGACAGACAAAAGGGACTCCTCTTCACTTACTGAAGAAGTTTCAACGTGTTTACACTGAGCACCAGCGAAGCTGATGGTTTAACTCTCAGGGGCTGAAGACTCAGGCCCCAGGAGGTCAGTGGTGTAAATCCTACAGTCCAAAGTCTAAAAAGCCTGGAGTTCTGATGTCCGGGGCCACGGAGGAGAAGTCCGCCCTCTCAGACAGAGCCCAGCCAACTTCCGCCTTTGTTCTCTGAAACCCCTGGCCAACGCGATTTTGACCTTTCAGGATCTCAACATCCGGGATGATTGGGGATTAGGATTGGTGCCAGAAAGGAGAGAGGATACCAGGAAAGACCTTCCTCAGAAAGAGGATCAGTGCAGAACTCCGAGGAGGTGAAGCCTGAAATACAAGGAGTGGAGGGAAGAAATTTCCTCACAGAGAAAACATTCCGATGGGCCCTGAGACAGGAAGAGCCTGGTGTGCTCCAGGAAATGTGGAGGGGGGAAACTGGAGATTGTGTGCATGGTTAGACGTAATTGAAGCCCACGTAAGGTCAGAGTAACTGGTGTGACTATCTGGAGGTGGCCTCCTGCGGCCTGCTCCATAGACTGTCTTCTGGGGTTGAAGGAGGGCCCACTGAGGAGATTCATATGAGCAGCCTCGGTTTCAGCCCCATCTGATTCTTATTTGCAGTAGGCCTGTCCTGACCTACAAGGTTCCCTCCAAGCCTGCGTCTCTAAAAGTTGCTGACCTTGACTTGGGAATTGCACTAAGATTCTTAGCTGCAGTCCAAACTTTCCCCAAGTGCCTTCTCTATCTGCGCCTAAGTCCAGCAGTTCTCTGCATTGCCCACAAGCAGGAGACTGAGCGCTGCCTAACACCACTAACACTGGCAAAGGAGCCCTCCTGGAAGGAGCTTCCCTCCATGGCTAGGGAGGAGAAAGGCCCAGAGCCAGCTTTGCACGGGAGGGAACCCGGTTTGGAAGGGACACGAGGAGTCATCACATCGATTTTCTTGCCCCTGTTTCAGAATTTCAAAGGAAGCATTGCACTAAATTTTTGAAACTCATTGTAGCAGATAATTAAGAAAGTCTATGATTTGAACTAAGCCAGGAAACCACTTACGACATGTCATTATGTCTTACAGAAAAACTGTATCTATATGTAAATAATGTTTAAATAATCCATGATAGGACTCACTTAGCTCTTTAGTCCAGCTATTCACAGGGACTTTACAAGATTTGTATTTGTTATTAACATGATTTGAGTAGAAAAGGGACAACAGATAAGCTAATATGTCCAGCAAGTTGCTTCTGTGTCTGAGCTTCAGTTTCTCCGTTAGTCAGAAGATGGTAACTAGCACCACGGGCCCTTTGGAATGTTGAGTGGACTAACTAAACCAATGAATGTCCAGTGCATGGCCCAGGGCCTGAGTCACAGTGAGGGCTCACGTATAATAACTATTATCATCATTTTATAATGAAACACAATTTCTCTCTAAAAAACAAAGTTTCATAACTCAGAGCTAACTAAATCTAACTCAGGGGTTTTTTTGTTTTTTTTACCACTAGGACAAACTCTTCCATCAATTAGGACCAACCAAGAATTTATTCTATACACTAGGGGTGATTATTTTTGTGAATTTTCCTTATATTTCTTAGTTTTACAAATAATTTATGGATTATAGTTGAGTCCTTACTCCACGGACAATATCATTCAGTCCCAAAGTGGGCAAGTCCAACAAGTTGCTGGTAAAAATAATCAGTCCAGAGCAATAGTCTCAGCATTAGTAGCACGAATGACAGACGATCTAGGCCGTATTTATTCTACTTTCTGGGCAAAAGACACTTTGGTACTCATTAATTTAGAAAATATTTGTGATTTAGATATAAAGGACTAACCTTAAACATTGTGACTTTTGACATCAGTTTTGTTGTAGGTTTGTATTTTCTAGGCCTTAATGTATTTCTTGACTGCTGCCCACTGTGCTAGTTATATGATTACCTCATGTAACTTTCACCACCTCTTTGTGCCTCGGTTTCTTCACTGATTGCATGGGAACAATAGTCCCACCTAGTTCAGACAACTGTCATGAGGATTAAATAAAATGATACACATAAAACACAAACTTAGGAATAACCAACCTCACCCTTCCCTTTAGGAACCCTGCCTACCCCTTCTACTTGACCAGAAGGAATTTCCCCAGATGATCTGACCTGACAGTCTGTTGTGCATAGCCCAGGTCATGTTCTGTAATTAGCTCCACACCCCTGTTTTGGAAGGTCAATTTCTCATACTCATTACAGCTTCCTTAATCAGTACCAATTGACTCTCTGTCTAAGAATTATACATATCCCATGGTTCTGTTAACATCTAGGCTAAAGGATTTAGCAGACCTGCAGAGTCATATGTTTCTCTGTTCCCAGGTTTCCTCTTCATAGAAATGAATCTTAAGGAAATCCGCCCAGCCAGCTTGTCCATCTTTAAAGAATGTGCATTGGAGGAAGAAAGATTGGGATCATATCTCTATATCTTTGTGAGAGCCACACCACATAATTTGAGGGCTGCACGCTACATTGTCTCTCTCTTTCACTGTCTCCACCTTCCACCACCCACCTACCGATCTTCCCATCTAATCCATTCAACTCCCCTATGAAAAAGTGGTTAAAAGGTAGGGTCTTGAGCCACACTTCCTGGGGGATAAATCCTAGCTCTACCACCTGCTTTGCTGTGTGGCCCTGAGAGGTAAATAACCTCTCTGGGGCTCAGGAAACCTCTAGTTTCCTCATCTGTTGGGGGTGGATATTAAAAGTACCTACATCATAAAGTTGTTTGAATCTAGCACTTAAATTATACCACAGAAGTAGCTAGTTCAATAAATTATTATTGTTTCGTTTGATAAATGGTAAACTCTGGTTGTGAGAGGTTAAATAACTCACCCAAGGTCTCACAGAGCTGCAGAGCTGAGACTGAGTCAGAGTTGGTGCTCTAACCACGGTGCTACCCCACCTCTTTTTAGCACATAATGTGTGTTTATTACTCAGCTGAGTATGGCTAGGCCTGTGGTATTCCCCAAAAGAGACAAAAATGTCCTTTGAATCAACAGTTTGACTTCCAGGAACTTGACCTCATCTGGCCAAGTGTTTAAAGGCATAGATACAAGGCTGCTCTTTGCAACATGCTTTGTCATGGTATAAGACCAGAAACGACAAAAATGTTGATCAACTAGGGGCTCAGTAAATAAGGCAGAGTGCATGCATACAGTGGTTTCTATGTTGCTGTTAAATAAATGAAGAAGAGCAGTAGTGTTAATATAAAAGATCCCCAAGTCCTGAAGCTAGAAGGAAAATGAAATACAAAAGCATATGCATGTGTACAGCTGTGACCTCAGGAAGAACTGAAAGAAAATTAGTGGCCGGTGTGGTGGCTCATGCCTGTAATCCTAGCACTCTGGGAGGCCAAGGCAGGTGGATTGCCTGAGCTTAGGAATTCAAGACCAGCCTGAGCAACAGCAAGCCTTGATGAACTAGCCATGCTGTCAGGCACCTGTATTCCGAGCCACTCCAGAGGCTGAGACAAGAGGATTGCTTGAGCCCCAGAGTTTGAGGTGGCTGGGAGCTGCGATGCTGTCATGGTACTCTACCCGGGAAACAGCAAGACTCTGTCTTGAAAGAAAGAAAAAGAAAGAGAAGGAAAGAAGGGGGGAGGGAGGGGAAGGGAAGGGGAAAATAGAAGAGAAAAAAGGAAAAGAGAAGAGAAGAGAAGAGAAAAGAAAAAAGAAAAGGAAAGAAAATTAGCAGCCGTGAGCTCTGGAGAATACTAGGTATTGTGGATAGAACAGAGATTTGTGTTGATGGGTTTATCTTTTTTGGCTGTTTAAATTTTTGGCTGAGATCCTTTCCAATTAAAAATCCTAGAATATAAAAATCCTGTTAGTTTAACACCAACTAAACAAATGAATGTTTCTCTATGTATTCTGAGCACAAGTTGTCATGAAAAATATAAAATTGACTTTTTAAATATTTGCAGGAAATAGACTGTGAGAAATGTTCACTGACTAGAGGAAAAAGCACCAGGAATATTTTAGAAATTCCTCTATCGGGGCAGTGGTACAGGAAACAGTTCAGAGTGATAACTTTGGAGTCGGACACACTCAAGGTCAGATCTTGCATCTCCACTAATCCACGGTGTGATCTTTGAGTCTCAATCTTCTTATCCATAAAACAGGGTAATATTTCTATCTTGTAGGTTGAAGTGAAGCTCA
This sequence comes from Galagoides demidoff, assembly GCA_963574575.1. Lineage (NCBI taxonomy): Eukaryota > Metazoa > Chordata > Mammalia > Primates > Galagidae > Galagoides > Galagoides demidoff. Next base: position 47,266 of record CAUYQV010037136.1, read on the forward strand.
AAGAGATAAAACACTCACTGTACAGTAATGCCCATAGGAAGCATTCAGTAAATGAACATAGCTATGTCCACAGATAGGGAAGTCGGTGCATAGGTAGATGGCAGATAGATAAATACTGCTAAAAGTTTCCAAGTCACCCTTCTTTGCCCTGTCCTTTCTCTCGTCCTTCAGCCCAGAGAACAATACTCTTCCATCTGTTGGCTAGATAATATTGTAATAGCAGTGCAGGAAAGCTTTGCAGGCCTGGGTTAAAAAAAAAAAAAAATAGTCAAATATGGTGGAGCTCAAGGTTACAGTGGGCTATAGTTGTGCCGCTGCCCTCCACTTTGAAAACCTGCCTCTAAAAGAAAGGATGCCCTGCAAAGAATCTACCATGTGGGATGTGGGTCCTCTATAAACCTTTGTTAATTCATCACGCCTACATTTTTACAGGAAAGGCATCTATAAATACCATGATCTTTTTCCAAATTACTCAACTACCATTTTATCAAACAACTGCAACTTCTATTCCATTAACTGTTCAGGCCCAAGCATATGCATTCATCACCGCTGCTCATTTCATCAAATGGTACGATTGGCTCGCTCTTTTACTCTCTAGCTTTCACTCTCTGTCTTGTTCTCACTGACTCTCTTGCTCTCTGTGGCTCTCTCTTGATAGTTATCCAACTCAGACTACCCAAGTGCCACTGTACCAGGGTCCACGAGGTCTAGGAACCCAACTCTGTTTCCAAAGGGAATGTTTATTGCAATTCAGTTCACAATTGCCAAGATGTGAAAGCAACCCAAGCGCCCATCAACCCATGAATGGGTTGACAAACTGTGGTATATGTATAGCTTTGTTTCAAACCAAACTGTCCTAGGGATGATCTCTGCCAGGCCCAGCCTCGGACTAGAACGGTGACAGTGGTAGAGCTGGGTAGCACACACATAACTACACAAAAAATGATTACCTTTATCTCCCACCCCTGTCTGGATTTGCCATGTGCAAAACAAACATCTGGATAGTCAGGCAAAAGTGTAGGGTTTTTTTTTTTTATTAAAAAATTGTTGTTCTGCTTAAATTAACACAGTGCACTGTGCACTTCCCTTTGCATGTGCAGACATAGCCCTTTTTAAATCTGTATTAAAAAATAGAATTGGCAATGGCTTTTAGTCCTGTGTGAGCTTGCCAAAAAAAAAAAAGGTTGGAAATGTGCGTGCTTCTTCCTGCCTTTCTTGGCTGTGTGCTCCCTGTTAGAGGTTGGTGGAGATAGAATCCTTCTCTTCCTCAACTTTCCCCTGAGCTGTAAATCGTCTAAGGAGTAGGGCCCAGGAGAAGGGCCCCCACCTTTCACAACCAAGGAGGTGGGGACATAGAAATATCAGATTCTGGCAACAAAGTTTTGAAGCTTCTGATCCGGTTCCCAAGCTGTTGTTTAATCCTTAATCATCCCGCTTGGCACAATTCCCGTTGCTACTGCTTGCATAAAATTAGAAGGGGCTAATTGTATCAATGTGTATTTTCTATAAGGCCCAGCTTAATGCAAAACCCACAGGGACTCCCTGTATGATCATTTGGACCTAATAGGCTATTTTATTTGCTTCCAAGAAGTCTCTGCTATCTTTCGCTTACATGCCAAAATTTTCTTAGTCCCAAGTGACAGCAACATGGAAGATATTTTAACATTTCCTGCAGAGAAACAAGATGTTAGCTGAATTCCATATCCCCGTCTGATAGCTTTAATTATCAATGGGGGGTTGTTGCCGTGAATGGAGCCTTTAAGAAGATTACCTTTTGTTTTTCCTAAAGACAACTCCAGAAACAACAACAACAAAAAAGCATTACTCTTCAAATCTTCTATACCAAAAAGAAAATGTCAGATCATTTCAGCTATTGTAATTGGAATTTGAGGGCTCTTATAATCTAAAATATGTCACTCAGCTGTAGGCTTTCTCAGAGGAAGAAGCCCCCTGCACTCTTCGAGAAGGAAAGTACTAGATCCACCCAAGTTGTTGCCTAAACCAAGATGCATGAGACTAGGCCCATGCAAATGTAAAGAAGGCAAAACTGTAGGTACTGCACCTTTGTTTCCAGAGACCCTTATCCTAAAATCTTTCTCTCTCTGAGACTTGAATCCTACTGTTCTTGAAAGGTGCCTTAAAATCCCCAGTATCCTACTGGGAAAAATATAATCAGTCCCTAAAGAGCATGGAACCTACTTGTGTGTTAATCCTTCCGTGCCTTGGAATTAAACAATCTTTTTTTCTCATTGTTTTCTTTTTATTGATATTACTGTAGAAAGATAGATACATCAATATGAATATCATCTGGAAAAAAAACCCACCTAATTTATTGCCCTGTGATAAGATATGTGGTAGCACACAATTCAAGGGAGGAAGGAAAGAGAATATTAGGTCGAATGTGAAAGAGACAAAATGAGAAGATAGAAAAAAGCATAGTGGGCTTGGCACCTGTGGCTCAATCGGCTAAGGTGCCAGCCACATACACCTAAGGTGGCAGGTTCAAATCCCCAGCCCGGGCCTGCCAAACAACAATGATGGCTGCAACCAAAAAATGGCCGGGTGTTGTGGCGGGCGCCTGTGGTCCCAGCTACTTGGGAGGCGGAAACAGGAGACTCGCTTGAGCCCAGGAGTTGGAGGTTGCTATGAGCTGTGATGCCATGGCACTCTACCCAGGGGGACAGCTTGAGGCTCCATCTCAAAAAAAAAAAAAAAAGCATAGTGTACCTAATTCGTAGTGAGCTAGTGTGGGTCACAGGATAAGGTGACAGCATAGTAGTTTCTTTTTTCTTTTTTAACTTTTTATTTTTAATTATTACGGGTATATACCAGCTGTCTGTATTTATAGGGTACATGTGATGTTTAGGTATAAGCATATAATGTATATTAATCCAATCAGGAGGCATTCAGCACCTCAACTATTTATCATTTCTTAGTGTTAGGAAGATCCCAATTCCACTCTTTTAGATATTTTAATGTATGCCCTAACTTATTATTGACTGTAGTGACTTTGTTGTGCTGTCAAATATTGCTCATTCTCTCTCACTATATTTTTGTACCCATTAACCATCCCTACCTTATCATGCCCCAGTACTTCACCAGCCTCTGGTAACCATCATTCTACTCTGTGTTTCCAAGAGATCAATTGTTTTTAATATTTAGCTCCCACATCTGAGTGAGACCATGTGACATTTTTCTTTCTGTGCTTGGCTTATTTCACTTAGCATAATGTTCTCCAGTTCTATCCAGGTGGTTGCAAATGGAAAGATTTCATTTTTTAATGGCTATATAATATAGTATTGTGCATGTGTACTATGATTTCTTTATCCATTCATCCATTCAATAGGATACTATCTGTGGGACTGGCAAATGTCTTTTATCGTATATGCTCCCTTTATATCTATTTTTTGAGAGTTTTTATTAAAAAGAAATGTGGAATTTTATCAAATTATTTTTCAATGCCAATTGAAATGATCATCTAGGTTTTGGTCTTTGTTCTGCTGATGCAATGTGTCACATGATTGATTCTGATATATTGAATCATCCTTACATCCCTAGGACTCACCAGTTTCTATAAGAGCCATTTTTTACTTTTATCTCTAATGACGTACACATACCAGCTCTATAAGATTAACAGTTTCTAAAATAATACTGGGACTTTAAGTATCGTTCTATATCCACATTGCAGTGATTTTTGTAAAAACCAGAGCCAGTTGCCAATTCTGAAAGCATCGTACACTGATAATGCGATTGGCCCAGCCCCAGTCAGGTGATACCATACCCAAGCCAATCAGGTAGGACCAAGAATGCAAGTGTGTGTGCACTGGAGCCACTGGGCTGACAGAAGAGAAGTTCTCAGAGGAAAGAAAAATCGAAAGCATTCTGTGACTTGTGTAGCTTTGGGGAAAATATTTTGGCATCTATGAGCCTCTAATTATAAGTAATGGTATACCTACTTACTGTATGGAGCACTGCTAAGCCCTAAACTGCCAGTAAAAGATGCTTGGACCTGGGACAGTAAGTTTAAGATGAGTTATCAGTGTTATGAGGCTACCAAACAGGCAAGCTTGACTTGGAAAAATAACAATATAAATACATATAGAATATAATACGAAATGGGAACAGTAACAACCTTCCCCTGTTTTTTTTTGTTTTTGTTTTTGTTTTTTTTTGAGATGGAGCCTCAAGCTATCCCCCTGGGTAGAGTGCCATGGCATCACAGCTCATAGCAACCTCCAACTCCTGGGCTCAAGCGAGTCTCCTGCCTCAGCCTCCCAAGTAGCTGGGACCACAGGTGCCCACCACAATACCCGGCCATTTTTTGGTTGCAGCCATCATTGTTGTTTGGTGGGCCTGGGCTGGGGATTTGAACCTGCCACCTTAGGTGTACATGGCTGGCACCTTAGCTGATTGAGCCACAGTTGCCGAGCCGTCACACCTGGCTATTTTTTGGTTGCAGCCATCATTGTTGTTTGGTGGCCTGGGCTGGATTCGAACCTGCCACCTTAGGTGTATGTGGCTGGCACCTTAGCCACTTGAGCCACAGGCGCTGAGCCAACCCTGGTAATCTTTAATCTACTTACTGTCTCAATGGATTTGCCTATTCTAGATATTTAACATAAGTAGAATCACACAATATTTGTCTTTCTATGTATGGCATATTTCACTTAGCATGTTTTCAAGGTTCATACATGTTGTAGCATGTATGTAACATGCCATGTATCATTATTGCTTTCCACGGCTCAATAATATCCCACTGTATGTATATACCACATTTTGTTTATCTATTCATCTATTGATGGACACTCAAATTGTTTCCATGTTTTAGCTATTGTGAATATCATAGTGCCGATATGAACATTTTGGTACAAGACCTTGCTTGAATACCCCTTTCATGTCTCTTGAGCATATAACTAGGAGTAGAATTATTGGATCATATGGTAATTAATTATATGTTTAACTTTTTTTGAGGCAAGGCCTTGCTCTGTTGCCTGGGCAAGACTGCAATGGTATAATCATAGATCACTGCAACCTCAAGCTTCTGGACTCAAGCAATTTTCCTACCTCAGACTCATAAGTAGCTGGAACTACAAAAACACATCACCATGCCCAGCTAATTTTTCTATTTTTGGTATTTTTTGCTCAGACTGGCCTCAAACTCCTGTCCTTAAACAATCCTCCTGCCTCAGTCTTCCAGAATGCTAGGATTATAGGAGTGAGCTATTGCACCTGGCTCTGTTTAACTTTTTGATGAATTACCAAACTGTTTTCCACAGAGGCTGCACCATTTTTCTTTTCCACCAGTAATGGATGAGGGTTCTTATTTCTCCACATTCCTGTCAACAGTTTTTTCACTTTTTGCTTGTTTATTTGTTGAGTAGAGCCATACTAATGAATGTGAAGTGGCAGCACATTGGTTTTTTTATTGGCATTTTCTTAATGACCAATAATTTTAAATATCTTTCACATGCTTTTTAGCTGCATAGCTTCTTTGTAGCAATGTCTATTTAAGCTATTTGCCTACTTTCTAATTTGGTTATTTGTTTTTTGACATTTTACTAATGACATTCAGCATGTTACTAACGTTGAGCATCTTTTTATGTACTTGGTAGGCATTTGTATGCCTTCTTTGCAGAAATGGCTATTTATTCCTTTTCCTGATTTTTACTTGGGTTGTGTTTTTTGTTGCTGAGATGTAAGAACTCTCTACATGTTCTGAATACTAAACCATAACCAGGTATATAATTTGAAAATATTTTCTCCAATTTTGTAGGTTGCCTTTTCAATTTGTTTGAAAATGTCTTTCGATACACAAAATTTTTTAAATTTTGATGAAAGCCGGCTTATGAGTTTTTCTTCTGTTGCTCAGGCTTTCCCTGTCATATCTAATAATCCATTGCTAAAAGAGAGGGCATGAAGATTAGTCCCTATGTTTCCTTTTAAGAGCTTTATAGTTTCGGCTCTTATGTTTAGGTCATTAGTTCATTTTGAGTTAATTTTTTTTTTTTTTTTGAGACAGAGCCTCAAGCTATCCCCCTGGGTAGAGTGCCGTGGCATAGCTCACAGCAACCTCCAACTCCTGGGCTCAAGCGAGTCTCCTGCCTCCGCCTCCCAAGTTGCTGGGACCACAGGCGCCTGCCACAATGCCTGGCCATTTTTTTTCGGTTGCAGCCATCATTGTTGTTTGGCGGGCTCGGGCTGGATTCTAACTCCCCACCTTAGGTGTATGTGGCTGGCGCCTTAGCCACTTGAGCCACAGGCACCGAGCCTATTGATGATAATTTGAGATAAGGGTCCAACTTTATGCATCTGCATGTGGATACCAGGTGTCCCCTGCCATAGTTAAAAAGACTAGGCAGGTTTAATGGCTTATATGTGTCTATAGTCCCAGTTACTTAGGAGGATGAAATGGGAGGGCTGCATAAACCCAGAAGTTTTTTGGGTTTTTTTTTTTTTTTGAGACAGTGTTTCACTTTGTCACCCTTGGTAGAGTGCAGCAGTGTCACAGCTCACAGCAACCTCAAACTCATAGACTCAAGCGATCCTCCTCCCTCAGCCTCCCTGAATAGCTGGGATCACAGGCTCCCACCACAATGCCTGGCTAGTCTTTCTATTTTTAGTATAGACAAGGTCTCGCTCTTGCTCAGGCTGGTCCTGAACTCCTGAGCTCAGGTGATCTACTTGCCTCAACCTCCCAAAGTGCTAGGATTACAGGTGTGAGCCATTGTGCCCAGCCATTTTTTTTTTTTTGTTGTTGTTGTTGTTTAGAGAGTCTCACTCTACTGTCCAGGCTAGAATGCCATAGTGACAGCCTAGCTAGCTTACAGCAACCTCAAACTTCTGAGCTCAAGCAATCCTCCTGCCTCAGCCTCCTGAGTAGCTTGGTCTACAGACACCTGCCACAACGTCAGTCAAATTTTTCTGTTTTTACTAGTGACGGGATCCTGCTCTTGCTCAGACTGGTCTTGAACTCCTGAGCTCAAGGGATCCTCCCACCTAGGCCTCCCAGAGTGCTAGGATTACACTGTATCCAGCCAAGCCTAGAAGTGAGGTTGCAGAGAGCTATGATCTTAGACAGAGCAAAATCCCATCTCTTTAAAAAAAAAAAAAAAGACTAGAATTTCCTCATTGATCACTTTTGATACCCTGCCAAAATTAGTTGTCCATGGACACATATGTTTATTTCTAGAGTGTCACTTTTTTTATTTCTTAATTTTTTTTTCCAGACAGAGTCTCATTATGTCACCCTGGGTGGAGTGCTGTGGCATCACAGCTCACAGCAACCTCAAGCTCTTAGGCTTAAGTGATTCTCTTGCCTCAGCCTGGGACTGGGACTACAGGCACTTGCCACAATGCCCGGCTATTTTTTGGTTGGAGATGTCATTGTTGTTTGGCAGCCCCGGGCTGGATTTGAACCAGCCAGCTCTGGTGTATGTGGCTGGGTCCCTAGTTGCTGATCTATAGGTGCCGAGCCTTATTTCTTAATTTTATTTCAGATTAATACGAGGGTACAGATGATTAGGTTACACTTTTTGCGTTTGTTAGGTAATGTCCAAATTGCAGTTGTGCTCCTCTTCCAGGAGGTGTGCCATATACTCTTACATTGTGCCCATTTAGTGAGAGCACACCAATACCTCTCTACCCTCCACCCCCACTCCAGGGCTTAATTGTGGTTTTTTTTCTTGTATGGGCATGTATTTTTTCATCTACTGGTTTCATATTAGTATTGAGTATATTGGATACTTGCTTTTCTATTCTTGTGATACTTTGCTAAGTAGAATGTTCTCCAACTCCATCCAGATTAATACAAAAGATACAAAGTCTCCATCTTTTTTTTATTAAATCGTAACTGTATACATTACTGCATTTATGGGGTAAAATATGCTGATTCTATATATTATTTGGAATGCTTACATCAAATTGGTTAACATAGCCTTCACCTTACTTATTTAATTGTTGTGTTAAGACGTTTATACTCTTAATAAATTTGACATGTACCCTTGCAATATGCACAATAGGTGAGGTCCCACCGATTACCCTCCCTTCTTGAATAGTATTCCATGGTATACATATGCCACAGTTTATTAATCCATTCATGTGTAGATGAGCATTTGGGTTGATTCCACATTTTGTTGATTGTGAATTGAGCTGCAATAAACAATCTAGTGCGTGTGTCCTTATGGTTAAATGATTATTTCTTCTGTGTAATGGGACTGTGGGATCTAGACTCTCACTTCTATTCCTCTGATTTCTATGTTTATTCTTATCCTAGTACCACCCTGTCTTAATTTCTGTTGCTTCATGACATCTTTCGAAATCAGGAAGTGTGAGTCCTACAACTTTGTTCTTTCACAAGATTATTTTGTCTGTTCTGCATCCGTCAAAATTCCACATAACCTTTAGAAACAGCTTGTCAATTCGTACAAAGAAACTAGCTTAGATTTTTATAAGAATTTCATTGAGATTGAAGGGTTGTAACCATGGCTCTGCACCACCCTGTGACCCTGGGCCTCATCAAGGGTCAAAGATGATGAAGCTCAGGAGCAATCCAGGAAGAGCTGCCGTCCCAGGCACCACAACAAACACACCAAGTTCATGTGGGACATGATCTGAGAGGTATGTGGCTTTTGCCATGGAATTGCTCAAGGTTTCCAAAGACAAAAACAGGCCCTCAAGTTCAACATGGAAAGGGTGGGGACACACACATCCTTGGCAATAGGAAGTGAAAGAAGCTGAGCTATGACTTTGTGGTTATGAGGAAAGCAGCTGCCAAGAAGGACTGATCCCCCTCTCTCCTCTGTGCATAATAAAACTCTTCTTACAGAAACTTGTGTTTCTGCTCAATAGCCTTCCTGGGTCCCATCTGTTTGGGACTCACCCCTGGGCAGGACTATACCCCTTCCTGGATTCAAACCCCCTTTCAGTTTTATAAGATGACATGAGTTCTGGAGATGGGTGGCAATGATAGATGCACAACAATATAAGTGTATTCAGCATCACTGAACTGTACATTAAAAAAATGGCTAAAATGGGTGGTTCCTGTGGCTCAGTGGGTAGGGCACCAGCCCCATATACCAAGGGTGGTGGGTTCAAACCTGGCCAAACAGCAACAAAAAAATAGCTAGGTGTTGTGGTGGGTGCCTATAGTCCCAGCTACTCAGGAGGCTGAGGCAAGAGAATCACCTAAGCCCAAGAGCTGGAGGTTGCTGTGAGCTGTGATGCCACGACACTCTAAAAAAAAAAAAAGGCTAAAATGGTAATCTTACGTTATGTATATTTTACCAAAATTAAAAACTAAAAACAAATGAATAGCCAGGCTTGGTGATGCATACCTGTAGCTCCAGCTACTTGGGAGGCTGCTACAGGACGATCATTTGATCCCAGGTGTTTGAGCCCAGCCTAGGCAACTGAGACCTCATCTCTAAAATAAATAAATAAATAAATAAATAAATAATAAAAATAAGAAATAAAAACAAGCAAACAATGAAAACAATAAGCCTCTCTCGACCCCACTTTTCTTGCTTCCTTTTAAAGCAAATCTCTCCTAAAAGGGTATTCATACTTGCTTTCCACAATTGCCCACCTCCCATTCTTTTCAAACAATTCCAGTTAGAATTTTGTCTTCACCACTCTATCTGAACTATCCTTCTCAAGGTCACTCCTGGCTTTCACAACGTCAGTCTACTGCTCCTATCTCAGTCCTCATCTCCACCTAGCAGCAGCATTTGATCCACTATGTTGTTTTCGCCTTTGGAATCAGTTTCTTCACTTGGCTTCCATTTTTCTTTTCTAGTCCACTTCTGTCACAGGCTGTCCTTCTTAGTCTCCTTTGCTTTCTCCTTCCTATTTTTGTGATGTCTTTTTTTTTTTTTTTGAGAGAGAGCCTCAAGCTGTACCCCTGGACAGAGTGCTGTGGCATCACAGCTCACAGCAACCTCCAACTCCTGGGTTCAAGCGAGTCTCTGCCTCCGCCTCCCAAGTAGCTGTGACCACAGGGGCCTGCCACAGCACCCAGCTATTTTTTGGTTGCAGCCATCATTGTTGTTTTGGTGGGCCTGGGCTGGATTCGAACCCGCCACCTTAGGTGTATGTGGCTGGTGCCTTAGCCACTTGAGCCACAGGCACCGAGCTGGGATTGTGGTCTTGAAGACAAGGTTTGGAACTCTGTGTGGTTGTGTGTCTCCATCAGTGCTATGAAAGGTTGTGTGGTTGTGTGTCTCCATCAGTGCTATGAAAGGTTAGGAGGCTAAAGTTGCAGAGGCTGAAAATTCACCAATCAGGTGTTTTATTGATCCTGGAAAGCTGGATTAAGTTTATGCCCAGCTGATCCAGAGGTATGTGTTTGGACCTGCACAGAGTTTTAAGTTTTCTTTTTTTCTTTTTTTTTTTTTTTAATATGAAGGATTTAAGTCTCCCCAGTTTGCCAAAATCTTTACTGCAGCTTCACAGTCAGCTTATTACTGACTGTCTTGGCTCTATCTGGCTCTGTCCCTTTGAAAGTATTTGAATTTTGTAGCCCTCGGTAAATATGGGAAATAGAGCCACATGGCCTTGTTAGGCTAAGAGACAAACAGAATATTCTATACAAACTATCTAGTGGTATTTGTACCCTTGGAAAATCTGCAAGGAGTCCACATTCTTAAGTTGTCCTGGAGAAATTTAGTTGATTTTAGTCCAAAGCAATGCCATCCAATACAAACGAGATATGAACCGAAAACGTGAGGCACATAATTTTAAGATATTTCTACTAGCTACATTGAAAAAAGTAAAACAAATAAAATTAGTTAACACATTACCTGATATGTCAAAAAATAATTATTATTATTCTAACTATAATCAGTAGAATTATTAATGACATGTTTTACATTTGAAGACGGTACTGGGTCTTTGCATTTGATGTGTGTTTAAAACTTGCAGCCCATCTCATACTGGCCACATTCCAAGTGCTTAAGTAGTGACACATGGTTGATGGGTACTGTGGCTAGTGCAGGTCTGAACCATTCTCCTTGGGCTTCTTATCTTATCGTTATTTCTTTACTATCAGAAAAAGCTCTAAAGAGTGGCCTTTATTACTAGGCACAGATTTTTGGTAACTTCATGAATAAGCATTTAAGGGAGTACCAGGTGAAAGCCAGTGACTTAGTGCATATTGTTCCTTGTGTATACGTAGTTATTGAGTGATATCATAGACAAGTGCTGCTTTGGCATTATAGGTGTGACCCAGAGCAGGGTGTGTCCTTTGATGTCCTTGATGGTTTGTAGGACAACAAAGGTTTTAATGGGTTATATGGGTGGCTTTAGTGAAACATCATGTACAAATGGACTCCAAAGTGTTCCTTTTTAAGCTGTTTTGACTTATTTCCTTCTTGGTCACTGACCTTTCCAGGCATGTGGTTGGTTAGGATCATGGAACTGAAGCTCTAAGGTAGCTTCTTACTGCCTTTCTATCTATCCCTTACCTGTACCCTACTTTGGGGTTATTGCAGTAAAGGCGGCAAGCCACAGCAAAAGGAGGGGTGGGGAAGAGTGTAGGAAGTGGAGGATGTGCTTTGCTGGCCATTGGGCAATAGTAGTACTTTATTGAAAATTTATTTTTGAAATTGATTTCTGTATTTGATAAAGGAATAGTGAAAGGCTGTTGAGAACCATGATTCAGGTTTGGTCTGTTCAAGACCTTGGTGGAGAACTTGGAATTCAAGTTCAAAATTGTTTGGATCGTCCCCGTCAGTGTTCCTCATCTCTGGATGTTTCTTGATTGCAGGTTATTAAGGGGAGCTTTCTTCTACCCTGGGATAAAACTTGATCCCCTCTCTTATGTTTGGCTTCTTTAATAGGCTATGAGGCTGTTTGCTTCATGTTTTTGTGTTTATTTTGTTTTTTTAAAGAGACAGAATCCCACTATTTCTCAGGCTGACCTCAAATTCCTGGGCTCAAGTGGTCCTCCTGCCTCAGCCTCCTGAGTAGTTGGGACCATAGGCGAGCACTACTGCACCTAGCTTGCTTCTGTTTTTGCAGATGTATGTTCCGAAGGTTGGACTAGATAACTCTGTAGTCCCTTCAGGCTTTCAGAATTCTTGCTACCAAGATTGTTCTCAGCAGCTGCATCTTTGCTTTTCCCCCTTGACCTTCCATGCTGCTCTGTGGCCCTAACCTTTAAATTCAGGTTTATTTATTTATTTATTTTTTGAGATAGTGTCTCATTTTGTTGCTGTGGATAGAGTGTCCTGGCGTCATAGCTCATGGCAACTTCAAACCCCTGGGTTCAAGCAATCCTCTTTTGTCAGCCTCCCGAGTAGCTTAGACCACAGGCGCCCATCACAACCACCAGCTAGTTTTTTCTATTTTTAGTAGAGATGGGGTTTTGCTCTTAATCAGGCTGGTCTTGAACTCCTGAGCTCAAGGAATCCACCTATCTCAGCCTTTCAGAGTGCTGGAATTACAGGTGTGAGCCACCACGCCTAGCCTAAACTCAGTTTTTATGAGGGTTTCTTACTGTGTGATATGCTAGGCAATTTGTATTCAGTGAAATTTAAATTAAATTCATTTGTCATAGGTTTGAATATAATATATTGGATTAAAGATGCACCATGGGTAAAGTACACAAAGGACTGTGAATGTTAGGACTTCAGTTACTGTTAGCTAGATAGAGCCCTGGCCTTAGCACTGAAATTTATTTTTTTTCTTTTCTTTTTCTTGGAGACAGAGTCTCAAGCTGTCGCCCTAGGTATAGAGTGCTGTGTTGTCACAGCTCACAGTAATCTCAAACTCTTGGGCTCACGTGATTCTCTTACCTTAGCCTTCCAAGTAGCTGAGACTATAGGCGCCCTCCACAGCACATGGCTATTTTTTTTTTGTTATTGTTGTTGGAGTTGTCATTGTTGTTTTAGCTGGCTTGGGCTGGGTTTGAACCTACCAGCCTCCACCACATGGTGGTACATGTGGCCAGCACCCTACCAGTTTAGCTGGTCCGGGCTGGGCTCGAACCCACCCAGCACCCACCACATGGTGGTGCATGTGGCCAGCACCCTACCCACTAAGCTACGGATGCTGCCCTGAAATTTATTTCTTCATAATCTCTTAATGGGGAATAGAGCTGCAGTGGGGCTCATGGAGAATTGTACCTCCCTTTCCATTGACCTCCACATTCATTCAGACTTGGACTTGACTGACCATTTCTCTGGTTAAGGACTCAATTTATGATTATCAGCTATGTCGTTGGGCTGTGTTGTGGGTTCTACTTCTATATATGTCCTAGACTTCCTTAGTATTTTCTCCTTGATGCTCTCTCAGTCCTTGAGAAGTTCCTACATGTTTCACGGTGTAGTCTATGCTTTCCTGGGAGCTATTATAGTCAAGGTTGCCATGAATAAACCCAGACTATTTATCTGGAGCTGAAAAAATTGACATTAAACTGTAGTGGTTTTTGTCTATGTTGGAGTTTGATCAAAGTCCATATCTCCCTTTGGATTAGAAGTCTGTCTGATGTTTTATTGTTGCATTAATGCCAGTTATCTCACCCTTTTAATGTCTCTTGCAGGTCAACGTATTGAAACTTACTGTTGAAGACTTGGAGAAAGAGAGAGACTTCTACTTTGGAAAGCTAAGGAACATTGAATTGATTTGCCAGGAGAATGAGGGAGAAAACGACCCTGTGTTGCAGAGGATCGTAGACATTCTCTATGCCACAGATGTACGTGTTGACATGAGGATGTTTTTTGTTTTACCACCGGGTTTCACTAAACTCTTTGCCAGTGCTTATTGTGTTCTAGTGTAGTATTCATCAAGAGACTTTATCTTTGGCTGGGCACAGTGGCTCATGCCTGTGATTCTAGCCCTTTGGGAGGCTGAGGCAGGAGGACGACTTGAGCCTTAGGAGTTCAAGACCAGCCTGAGCAACAGTAACACCTTGTCCCTACAGACAGAAAAATGAGCTAGATGTGGTGGTAAATACCTATAGTCTCAGCAGGCTGAGGCAGGAGTATTGCACGAGCCCAGGAGTTTGAGGCCGCAGTGAGCTATGATAATACCATTGTACTCTAGCCCAGGCACCAGAGCAAGACTCTGTCTCAAAAACAGAGTTCATCTTTGATCCCTCAGAGTCAGCCAGAGAGTACTTCTGCACTGCTTCAGCCTCTGTTTTGAGGTCTACGAGCCCTTGAGGAAGGAATAGTACAGAGAGGTGGCTGGCTTGCCCATCTTTTGTAGTTTATGGCCACTAATAGATGATGAATACCACAAAATGCTCTTAGCTAGAAGTACCCCCAGGAGCCTGACTTCACCCTCTGCAGCTTGGACCCCTCAGCTTTAGGTGCTGCGTCCATTGTATCAGTACCCCAGCATGCCCCAGAGAATCAGACACATGGTCTCTCTTTCAGTGTCTGCTGCTGCCCACAGCTGTCAGGGTGTGCCTGTGCACCTCCCTGCCAGGAGCTTGCCTAGTTCCCCTTCCTTCAGAGTACTTTGTGATCAGGTTTCTTTGGATCCATGTTTATTTACATAGCTAGATCTGCAGATGTTAATCATGGCATGTTAGCTGATGAGGGAAGTCTGATTTTCTGGATTTACCATTTATTTGGTATCTTGCTGGGTCCACTGTTTAATGGTTGTGTTTATAATTCGTCATCCCTAGCAAGGTTTGTAGGATCACATTACAAACTATTTGTAGTATGTGTAGCACTATACCAATATAAGGTAATGCTAATAGTGTTATCATCACTGTCCTCTAGATACCATGTTTCCCCAAAAATAAGACACCGTCTTATATTTGTTTTTTCTCAAGAAGACACACTAGGGCTTATTTTCAGGGGATGTCTTATTTTTATTAAGTATAATACAACAATCTACATTTATTCAAATACAGTTAAGTCATCTTCTGGAACCTGACAGGGGGAACCGACCTTGTTGGCGGGGCTGGCACTAGTGATGCATGAACTCCTTTCCCCTAGCCGTTTGCACATTTGCAATAGGATGCCTGCTACCGGGGTTAACCACACATGCACCCGCGCAAGTGTAAACAGCTCAGAGAAAGGAGCTGTGGCAGATAAAAGGTATTCCAGTCTTCCTTACCACTCCGCACCGAAATGCATGGCATGGCTATGCAGCATATCTGGGGTAGGGCTTATATTTAACAAATGCATAGAAATCCTGCTAGGGCTTATTTTTTGGGTAGGTCTTATTTTCGGGGAAACATGGTATATCTTGTGCATTTGGGGATAGGGATTAAGATCCATCACTGAGTTTTTTCTTCTGATCCGTCACTTCCGCTGATGTAGTCCTGGAATCGGCGACCACAAGGCGATAAGCCGCTTCAATAAAAACTAGGGGATTTGGGGTTGAACTCTTTGACTGTAGTTGAGGGGAAGGTAGCAGAGAATCACGGTGGGCCGAAGAACGGAAAATGCAATGAAGAGTCCCCGGCAATTGAGTGTGGTAACGGAACCTTAGGAGGCTGGGTTGGAAATCAAGTAGGAAGGAAGAATAGAATACTCCTCTTGAGACATGTGACTACAAGCTGGGGCTGCTGCGGTGCAGGCTGCAGGACAAGACGTGGAAGTTGCTTTTCCCACTAAAATACATCAAGTATATGCCCAACCTTCATGAAAGCCAATAAAGAACCAAAGCGCCTTTTTGTGGGTGGCCTTAGTGAGACGGTTTCTGAGACAGACCTACAAAATCAGTTCAACAGATTTGGAGAAGTTTCTGATGTGGAGATCATCACACGGAAAGATGACCAAGGAAACCCACAGAAAATTTTTGCATATATCAACATCAAAGTAGCAGAAGCAGACCTGAAAAAAATGTATGTCTGTTTTAAATAAAACAAAATGGAAAGGTGGAACACTGCAAATTCAGCTAGCAAAAGAAAGCTTTTTGCACAGATTGGCCCAGGAAAGAGAAGAAGCAAAAGCAAAAAAAGAAAATTAACAAGCAACACCAACTTGTTAGAAAAAATGGGAGGGGCAAATTTCCATATGAAAGCTATGCCAGGAACAGAGGTGCCAGGGCACAAGAATTGGGTTGTGAGTAAATTTGGAAGAGTCTTACCTGTTCTTCACCTTAAGAATCAACATAAATGTAAAATTGTAAAATATGATCCATCAAAATATTGCCACAACCTTAAGAAGATAGGGGAGGATTTCACAAATACCATTCCTATATCCAGCCTCACTTGGGAATTAGAAGGAGGAAATGACCCTATGAGTAAAAAACGGCGTGGAGAGTTCTCTGACTTTCATGGCCTGTCCAAGAAGATGATAAAAGTCCAAAAGGACAAAGCTCTCACTGGGTCTCTAGCCACAAATCCAAGGCCCAGTTCAGTAATGGAGAGTCCCTACTTAACACAGCAACAAGCTACACAAAAGAGAACTTGTGATTCCATTAC
>CAUYQV010037139.1:0-18424 GCA_963574575.1 Galagoides demidoff
TGAGACGGAGCCTCAAGCTATCCCCCTGGGTAGAGTGCCATGGCATCACAGCTCATAGCAACCTCCAACTCCTGGGCTCAAGCGAGTCTCCTGCCTCCGCCTCCCAAGTAGTTGGGACCACAGGCGCCCGCCACAACGCCCGGTCATTTTTTGGTTGCAGCCATCATTGTTGTTTGGCGGGCCCGGGCTGGGGACTCCAACCTGCCACCTTAGGTGTATGTGGCTGGCGCCTTAGCCAATTGACCCACAGGAGCCGA
This sequence comes from Galagoides demidoff, assembly GCA_963574575.1. Classification (NCBI taxonomy): domain Eukaryota; kingdom Metazoa; phylum Chordata; class Mammalia; order Primates; family Galagidae; genus Galagoides; species Galagoides demidoff. The sequence goes on from CAUYQV010037139.1 coordinate 258, forward strand.
GCCTGACCCAGACATATTTAAAAAGTACTAGTCAGCTATTCTGCAGATCATACCTCAATTTGGGTTTGTCTGATGTCCATTAATTTTTAGTATGTGTACAACAGAAACAATAGCAGCTAATGTTTACTGAGCTATTACTACATACCTGACACTATAGTAAATAACTTATTTATCTCATGTACTATTTAAAATAACCCTCTAGGCTTGGCACCTATAGCTCAGTGGTTAGGATGCCAGCCAAATACATCAAGGCAAGTGGGTTCAAACCCAGCCCGGGCCAGCTAAAACAACAATGATAACTGTTACAACAACAACAACAAAAAAAAGCCAGGAGTTGTGGTGGGTGCCTGTAGTCCCAGCTACTTGGGAGGCTGAGGCAAGAAACTCACTTAAGCCCAAGAGTTTGAGGTTGCTGTGAGCTGTGACACCACAGCACTCTACCGAGGGCAACACAGTAAAATGCTGCCTTAAAAAAAAAATAACCCTCTGATATAGGTACTATTACTGCCCCTATTTTATAGACAGAAATGTTTCATTAAGTGTTCATGGCTCCCAGATGTAAAAGAGCTGTAGCATGAACCCAGGTAGACTGACTCTACAATACTATACTGTATGCTATAACCAAAACATTTCAACTATAACCAAATGCCAAAATACAGCCTGGGCTCTACCCTACACCTGTCTTCTCACTGAAGTACATAGTACATGTCTCGTTGAAGAAATGACATTATAAATTTTGTTTTTCTAAAGGAGACAAAATATTCCAATTTCTAAGTTCTACTCATATCAACCAAAAGATTTCTTTTCTCTTGACAAGAAGCACCTTTTTGGACTAAGAGCAAAGAAAAAACCACCATTCTCCTCAGACCTCTCTCCATACTGGTACGAGGCAGAGGCAAACCAGATAAGTATGTAGGTATGCTTAATTCAAAAGAACTCTTTTTCAAAGTCTTTGCAGGTGTATGAAAACAGAGGTCACAAAACTTCAGAAAGGGGGAGAAAAGTTTTCTGGGATTGCTTCTTTTCCATGTCATACCAGAAATATCCAATGATGAACAACATAAGCTGGTACCTCTTTGGCATTAGGCTCTTTGGGACAGCTGAGGCACAAACCTTTCATAGAACACAGGGTGCATGTGTGTTAAGGGACAGAGCTGTGGGAGAGATACTGGGAAGAACTCCAGCTGCACTCCAAGATTTGTTTTTAATGCTTATGACTTTAGACCACTCAGTTCCACAGACTTGATTTTTCCCAAATCCCCTCTCTGGCAATACTGATGTGTTTTCTTCTGGTTCTGACTGATCAGCAAAATACATGGCTGGAAGGAATGCCTTGGAAGTCATTTCTTTGATGGTAGCAGAATTGAGAATATATTACCCAGCCACATACCTCTCCATCTATCCATCCCTGCCACCTGCCACTCAGATGCAGGTATAAGCCATTATAGCAAGGGAGAAAAGGAGGTAGAGAAGGTATGCTGTAGAGGAGGGGCAAAGGGAGAAGGGCCAGAAGCATGAAAATAAAGGAAAGAGGAAAAAAAGAGCATTTTGTTCAAACAGGCATTACAGAACCAAGAATTTCACTGACATGCATAAGCAGAGTTAAATGAAGTCAGCAAACAGGTGAAAAGGCTTTCCTTTAACTTGTCTTCCTCTTACTTCCCTTTACAACAAAGTGCATCCTTCAACCCCACCACTAAGATGGATTCTTATAATCAAACACTTGATCTGGCTGCCTCGATTACTGACAGTTTTGAAAAAGAAAGAGCCCCTCCCATTTGAAATCTACCATTCTATACGTATCTCTAAGCTATTCTCAGCTAGGTTTTGTTTTTTTTTTTTTTTTTTTTGGAGACAAGAGTCCGACTTTGTCACCCTCAGTGGAGTACCATTGCATCACAGTTCACAGCAACCTCCAACTCTCTGTCTCAAGCAATCCTCTTGCCTCAGCCTCCAAAGTAAGTGGGACTACAGGTGCCTGCCATAACGCCCAGCTATTTTAGAGATAGGGTCTCATTCCTGGTCAGGCTGGTCTCAAACTCCTGAGCTCAGGCCATCCACCTGCCTCAGCCCCCCTAAGTGCTAGGATTATAGGCATGAGTCACCACACCTGGCCCCAGCTAGCTACTTTGATCAAATACTGAAAGCTGAAATGCTAATAGACTTTAGGAAACAATTCTTCTAGCCTCTCCATCTGTGATTTACCCCAATGGGAATCTAAAGCCAGCTAACAACCTTCAAGTCACACTGCACATGGGGCCACATCCACCATGTTTAAGGACATCTGGATTTATCCCTAAGATCTAACCTAGGAAACCAAAATGGACCAATCTGAATAATTCTGCATCTGCTTAAATAATATCCAGTGTCAATGACCTCCAAAATTCACATTTTGTTTCTACCTAGACTTCAAATAGAAGTGTTTTTAGGTAATACCCCACAGTATCTATCTTCAGAAGAAAGGAAAGAAATTCTAGGAAAAACAATGGCATCTGAGGCTCCTTCACCAATGGACCACGGGCTCCAAAAGAGACTAAGAGAAAAATGTAACCACTCCCTTATGGTATATCTTGAGGACTTAAATATATGCAAAGCACCTAGCTGAAGGGTATATTTGATTTATTTATTTAAGACAGAGTCTCACTTTGTCACCCTCGGTAGAGTGTCGTAGTGTCATAGCTCACAGAAACTGCAAACTCTTGGGCTCAAGCAACTCTCTTGTCTCAGCCTCCTGAGAAGCTGAGACTATAGGCACCTGCCACGCCTGGCTATTTTTTAGATATGGGGTCCCACACTTGTTCAGATTGGTCTCTAACCTGTGAGCTCAGGCCATCCACCTGCCTCAGCCTTCCAGAGTGCTAGGATTATAGGCATGAGCCACCACGTTGGCCTAGAAGGGGATATTTTAAAAAAGTTTTACCCCCTTCCACATTCAACTGCTGGATTGAAATTCCTGAGTCCCACTTCCCTTCAGTAATTCTTGGCCATAAGACATTAGACAATCTTTTCATCCACTGCTCAAAAGCCTGACTTGGCAAAGCCAAGAGATGATGGAATAGAGATGGACAAGATGATGTTTATGCAACATGTAGGGGACGGCTGGGGTTGGGAGTAGGGATAGTTTTGTTTTTTCCTAGGCAAAAAGAACTTTACAAATATACCACATTATTATTCCATAAAAACTCACCTCTCCCTAGATAAACTAATTATAGTCACAGGTAATCAAATCTGAAAACTTTGTAATCCAAAGAAATGGCCCTCTCCTTCCAAACAACTGCATTATACAAAACTATAAATGGACTGCTCTGGGAGTTAAAGAAATTAAAATAAAACTCAATCTTTGTTTGCCCAAATCAACACACTATGGGACATAAAGCAAGACCAACAACCTATGAATTTATGAACACTCACACACAAAACCCCAACATAAATATATCAGCCTGATTAGCACCTAAACAAAAGGCTTACAGAGGCACCTTACAAAAGGTACCTACATATGAAGCCCTGTTCATTCAGATTCCTTACAGGCTGGCCAGCAGAACAGTGCCTAGTGGTATGCCACCCCACCCTGCCCTTAAACATTTCCAAGGGCTTCAAAGTCCTCTTGACATTTCCCATCTTCAGAAAAGGGAAAGTTGGAGCAGGTTCAGAGGAGCTTCAGTGACATTCTCCAGGTTGCCATTCTGGCCTTTCCCACACCAAGCCTTACAGGCCAGATAAACAAAGGTCTCTCTCACCAACCCCACAGTCCCAGAATAATCTGTCCATCATTCCTTCAACACTAGTTATCCCATTACCCACCTATCTATTGTCCAGAGTTCAGACTACCCAAGAAAGTCACCAAACCCACAGGTTCTGGCTCACCACAAAGTCAGGATGTCAGATGTCAACTGGACCTTTCCTGATGCTATGTGATACCTAGTTCTCATTTCCTTGTTGTCCAAGGACTTTCCCCATAGTGGATCTTCCTTACCTTCCATTTCTCAAACACCCAACTGAGGCCTTTTCTTTCATCACCCAAGGCAAAAGCCCACCCTCAGCTTGGGTTAGAAAACTAAAGACATCTAACAAATTTCTTTCATATCCCTCTACATCTCTTCCACCTTTCTGTGTCTCCTTCTAGCCTCTGCTCCTAATTTCTAAGGCTTATCATATTCACGAAGCCAAGACTGCCCATCTGCCACCTAAATAACTTTGCCCGATCAATGATCTCTCTGAGATTTAAATCTGTCAATGCTGATTCCTTTCCATTCTGCCTTCCTTTTTTTTTTTTTTTTTTTGAGACAAAGTCTCAGTTTGTTGCCCTCAGTAGAGTGCTGTGATGTCACAGCTCACAGCAACCTCTAGCTCTTGGGCTTAAGCAATTCTTTTGCCTCAGCCTTCCAGGTAGCTGGGACAATAGGCACTCAGCCACAATAACTGGCTATTTTTTTGTTGCAGTTTGGCCAGGGCTGGGCTCAAACCCACCACCCTCGGTATATGGGGCCAGCGCCCTATTCACTGAGGCACAGGCACCACCCTCCCTTCTGCCTTCTAAAATATTCAGAACTCTCTCTATCCAGCTTCACTGACCCTACCTCTGGGAAGCCTTTCCTTCAGGGCCTTCTGTGTCATCACAGGGCCACAATCCTATCTGAGGTCCCCCTAAATCATAAGGCCAAGTGGGCAAGCCTCTGGCATGCCCACCATGACATCCCTAGCATTAAGTACTACACATGGAGCATTTTAGAAATTCAACAAATGGAACATTAGAATAAATAAGTTTTTTGATGTGGCTATCTCTGAAATTATTATTTAAGTTCTCTTCTTTCATGTACTCTCAAATTCCTCAAAGCCAGGGGTGTACATTATCTTTCTTCATTTCCTCGCCTCCCAGCACAGCCTCTGGTTGAACTCAATGACAAATTCACACCTTTACATCTACTGGCTTGTTCCCTATCTCCTCACCCTCCTAGCTGTCCCCCAGCTTGAAAAGAGAGAATGCTGTCCACCACCACCTCATTATTCCCTACACACACCTGCCTCTCCAGCCAAATAGATAACACTCTCACTTTCAGGTCATGTTGTCTGCCACCACCACTGCTCCCCCAGGGGACTGTGAGTTTATCTGCTGAAGGACGGCAGTCAGTCATGCTGCGAGGCTAGTGAAGAGCCCTCCCCACGTGAGAAATGAGGGCTCTCTAAAATGAAGAGAAATAAACTGTCCTCATGGAGCCTTCTGGGACCTTCATGTGTTGCAACCTATTGTTTTTACCCTCCCAGTACAGGGTAATTTGAACCCTCAGAAACTATTTCTATAGTCCTCAAGAGGCCTGGCCTCCGGCCATCCTGTAAGTGGTTCCCCTGACAAATTTGTATTTCCAAGGAGCAAAGGACATTCTTGGAATGGAGAATACTTAACAAAGACTGGGGAGGTAGCAGTTATAGTGGTAGGGGCCAGAAGTATATATAGGAGAGGAACAAATTAAGTTCTCGGGAAATCTCCAGAATACTTGAATAGCCTCAAAGTAGAAAAGGACTTTGCACAAGGAGGTAGCACCAAAGATAAGCTCTATTGCATACTTCATCCTGAAAAGTTGCTAGAAATAGCTACTTGTATCCAAGAAAGGAGACAAACCATCACAACACCACATAAAGACATACTGTTTCTGCTAACTGGCCCCTGCCCCACTTTTCTAGCACTGTGCTTAAGCTGGGGTTAAAGATCAACTCCTACCATTACCTCCTGGTAGCAGCCAAGAAGTCCCACTGCCACACTTTGTGACATGGGGAACCACAGGGGCTTAGGTATGAATTTCCCTTAACCAATGCCTTGCTCCCTCCCACTGCTCATGGGCCTGGGGTTGGGGCAGGAGGTTATGTGTCTGTATATGAAAGATAGGACAGAAGAGGTCAAACTCTTGGTGACCATCCTAGGTAATGAGATGACTACAAGGGAGAATCTCTCCAGGCTAGGAGAGAAGGTGGGGTAGGTTGATTTTCTGTCTCCGAACCATACACCTAGGAAGGGGAAAGAACACTGGGAGTTTTACCCTTTAGTCTCACTTTAATTACAATTGTGGTATAATAAAATATATACCTAGGCTCAGTATCCATAGTACAGTGGTTATGGCACCAGCCATATGCACCAAGGCTGGCAGGTTCAAACCCGGCCTGGGCCAGTTAAACAACAATAAGTGCAACAGAAAAATATCTGGGTATTGTGGCAGGTGCCTGTAGTTCCAACTACTCAGGAGGCTGAGGCAAGAGATTCACTCAAACCCAAGAGTTTAAGGTTGCTGTGAGCTGTGATGCCACAGCATTCTAACAAGGGCGACACAGTGAGACTATCTCAAAAAATATATATATGGATATAGATATATAGATATAGATATAGTATTTGTCCCTGGTTCCTGACATAGTACTCCTAAAACTCTTGGAATTCGCTTAGTATTAGGAGTATCTTCTTTTCATTCACAACAAACCCCTTTCAACCAGGATAAGGGCTGGTCTACAGAAAGACAACCCATGTAAGAGGGTGGAACTTTCAGCCTATTCCCACCCCAACCTCAGGGGAAAAAAGAGGGGACTGAAGATTGAGTTCAACACCAGTGGCCAATGTCTTAATCATGATTACATATGAAATCTCCATAAAGACCCCTAAATAATGGGGTTCAGAGAGTTTCCTGAGCTCCACTTGGGCTTGAGGGCTGGTAAATACACTGAAGTGCTGGGCAGCTGGCACACCTGGAAAAGGCATGGAGGTTCTGTGAAGCATCCCCACCTACACTTCAATACCTTACCCCTGCAGAGCTTCCATTTGTCTGTTCCTGAATTGCATGCTTTACAATAAACATGTAAATGTATGTGAAGTATTTTCCTGAGTTCTGAGAGCAATTCTAGCAAATTATCAAGCATGAAAAGGGGGTTGTGAGAATCTCCAATTTGTAGCTGGTTAGTCAGAAATACAGGTGGCTGGGACTTACAATAGCCATCTGAATGAGGGCAGAACTTATAGGACATGACACCAATTCCAGGTAGACAGTGCCAGAACTGAACTGAATTGTTGGACACCCAATTGGTGACAGAGGATTAAAGAACCATACAACCCCTCCAAAGCTGCTAAGAGCCAAAGGCCCCATAGAATCCCAGACCAGTCCCACAGAGTCACCCAGACCAGAGTCAGGTGCTCATTCAGACAGATGTCCAGGGCCTGCAGGAAATCAGACTCCTCTCTTAAATACTTGAAGCCAGAGTAGTTGGTCTACTATAAATGAGGTTTTTAAAATTCAATTCCCTGTTATTGCTCGTGCAGATCTGAAATGATCTGACCAGATGGCTGGTGCTCTATAATTCTTGGATTGCTCTCATCAGTTGTTGATGATTTGGATTTTTTTCCCCCTCTCACATGAATGTGTTCCTGCATGGGCTTCCTGCGTGCTCACATTGAGTGGGCTCTTGTGCTAATACCAATATTTCAGAAACTCACAGCCGCTTGGAGTCAGATCAGGTCAATAAGGAGCCCAGGTTGAGCCTGGCTATGCTTCCCTGACCACACAATGTGCAGCACTGGCAAACGAGGAGGCCTCTTCTCAGGCTGCCTCCTCACCACCACTTCTCCTTTAGGTTCCCAAGGAAAGAAAGGTAGCAAAGGTATAGTTTTTAAACTGACAGCTCTAGCTACTAATTGAACATGTCCTACAGGCCCCATGTGAAACACTTTACATATGTTAGCCCTGCTTCATTCTCACACCATCTCCAAAGTAGATATTTTCATCTCTATCTTAGGATGAGGAAACTCAGATTCAGAGAATCTGACAAAGCTGACCAAAGCCACATAGCTCAAAAAGAGAACTGCAGATAGGGTTAGAGATTCAGCATCGTAACATGTGACTAACTGCCCCACCAAGATCTCAGGGTTAAAAGACAGAAGGCCCTGGTCTTGCTACACCATCCTTTGTGCCTTCACTGAGCACAAAACACTTCCACCAGGCAATTTTGGCAATTTCCACTTTGGCAATTTTTTTTTTCTTTCTTTTCTTCCTTTTTGGTCCTTTATCCTCTGTGAGACTATGAGCTGGTAGAAGACAGAGGTCATGATTTTTTTGCTACCCAGGAAGACAGTATGGTGCAGTGGTTAGGAGCTGAGTCTTGGAGTCAGAAAGCTAGCTTTGAATTCAGGCTCTATCACTTATTAGTTATTTGGATAAGTCATTTTTTCTGAGACTCAGTTTTTTTCTGTAAAAATGAAGACAGTTATGGCACCTGTCCTCCAGGATGCCTAGCTATTAGCTTTATCTCTGACTATGATTATAGTGCCTGGCACAAAGTAGGATCTCAGAAAATGCCCAGGAACAAGAAGTCTCACCAAATCTAGCTGTGACCCATATTCTGTAATGACAAGTGCACAGGCATAAAGTCCTGGTGTTCAGGGATTCTCAGCTCCAGGACAAATTTCTGAGTTCCCTACCAAGAACCCATAGGATCTGCCAGCAAACAGTTTTCCTCTGCTTCCTTGAGAACAGCTGATGCTGAATCCACACTCAGATGCTTGCTGTGCCTCCGAAGGTGAGGCAGATCCCAAAATAAATCAGAAGAAATAAAGACAGAAAAATCACTTCTAGGAAAAAGTGGCTTCCAGGGAGGATGCTGACAGTAATGATAAAGGCAGGCAGACTTTAGGAGAGTGACCTGCAGCTATTCCAGGGCTGAGTGACTGGGGCCCAATTCCCACCTGGCCCAGTGGGAAGGCCCATGAAGTCACAGGTTGCCCCCCCCCACCCCCGCTGTTCCAGGCTACAGAAGGCAATCTGAAAATCTGCCTTCAAATGAGCCCAGCCCACAACCAAAACAGCCCATGTACTCTAGTTTCCCCCCTTGGAGGTTAAGGGCAACAAAGCCACAGTCTTCCCTTCAGAGACCTGAATGGACAGAAGGTACTGAACCTGGGTCAACAAAACTTGCCATTCTTAAACAGATGCCACCATCTTCCTATGCTATATCACCGACTTTCAGGCAGGCCATAGGAACAGGTAGGCTACATGCTCGTGTACCCTTGCTGCCATCTAATTCCACAACTGAGTTGAAGGGGTGGTATAAGTAGAATAATTTCTTCATGCTATGAATTGGGCAGAGGGCTTTGCTCTATCATCTCACTCACCCAACAGCCTCTGCAGTAGGCAGGACAGAACACTTTCCCCACACCACCCGGAGGGAAGCCAAAGAGCAAAAGGATTCAGTCACTTGCCCAAGATCTCCCAATTAGTTAGGATGTGAGCCCAGGACTGACTGAGTCTAAAGTCTGTCCTCTTTACCATTAAATTGTACTACTTCCTCATTTTCCTCTTCATCAAGTTCTCAGGAATATCCACCTTCCTTTCAACTTTCTGGTAAATATGTTGGAAGCTATCAGGCAGCATTCAGAATGTGGTAAATTAAGTATCATACTCTGAATGAAGACAAGTGTCAGCTTTTCACAGACCACAAGAGATTAATTTCCTAACAATATACACATGAAACATGTCAATTTTATATTGAGGCCTAAGAATGTCCCATCTGCCTCCACTGGTATGACTCCATGATGCCAGACTCTGAAACACTCCCCATCAGACACTGAGATCAGAAGAAGCAATAATGTCCCCCCACCAGTCCTGCTTTGGGGCTGAGGTATAAGCAAAAACTGCCTTTGGGATGAGACAGGCAAAACTGGAACCATAGTAGCTTCATCCTCTGAGCTGCAGAACCTCTGTGTATGTGCTCAACTGCAACACATCAGCCTTTGGGGGAAATTCCAAGGGAATTTTGTGCAGAAGAGTTTACAACGGGTTCTTGAGAAACATAAGGCAGAGGGTGATATCAATGAAGCATCAAGTTAAATGTAAAAATCAATGCGCCACTTCAATTTTCCATAGCCCACCCTTGTCACATAGGCTCTGGCTCTCCCTCCCCAAGGATACAGATAAGGGCTCTTTTCTTCAGCCATTAAGAGCAGTCCTATTACCCAAAGGACAGAATAAGGGCCCAGGGTCAGAACCGTCAACTTTTCCATCTGTAATGTAAACCTGGGTACAACTGGTTGAAGGGTGCTACTGACTCAGCCACAGGAATAGATAGGGTAGGAGCAGGGACATTAACCTCTATCTGCCCCAGACATTTGCCTGGTTAAAAGTACTCCACATGATACCATATAAAACATGTGGACATAGCCCACATGTTTCATACATTACCTCTGAAAGCCCCTTTGGTTTTAGCCTCAAGAACTAGAGGTGGGAAAGGTTAGTTCTCAGGGAAGGAGAGGTTGGATCTGCTGAACCCATTATCTCTGTTTCTAAAACTTCTCTCTGCCCAATACCATTAGTTCCCACTGGCTTCCTTGGTGCTTCATCACTCTTCTGTGGCAGCAACTACCCGTATGCAAGCCCAGCAGGAGTGATATTGCTACCAGAAAGCTGGCTGGCACAGCAGATGTTGCCCTGCCAGCACAGCAGCAATGGAGGGGGCTGCCTAGTGATGAGATGGTGATGAATATCGGCAAGGAGGTGATAAAACTACACTGTGGGAGCTGCCAGGACTTGCCATCCACCTTGCCACAATGCAGAATGCAAACAGCCTACTCCTGAGAACTATCCCATGTGTCAGCATAGTACTTCCAGCCAAGGATAGTTGGTACTGGGAATAAGTAGGAGGAGAGGGGGTCTAGGCTCTGAGGTCAATGGCATAGGACAAGTTAGCTGGATGACAAAGGACAAGTTAGATAACCTCTGAGCCTCAATGTTTTCATCTGAAAATAAAGATAATAGTTCTTATTATTGGAAAGAATGAACAAGATTGTGCCCACACCTACTACAGTACCTGAACACGGTAAACACTCCACAATTGCTAGCTACTTTCATTATTATCTTAAGCCCTAGGCTCAGGCTCATGAAAAGGTAAGAAGGTTGTTTGTTCTAGGGATACTCCATTTAAAAACTAGGCCAGGACTAGTCCCTATTTCTTGGCACAGACTCCTTTAACAACAGAACATTCCTACCCCACACCAGTGCTCAGGACTCTCCCATGAACAACATTTCAGCAGCACTGAACCGAGCAGCAGAGCCCAAAATAGCATCTGCAGAGCAAAGCACATGTCACTGCCTCTCCTGCGCTTCAGAAGTACAAGGAAAGAAAGTTTTCAATCACTTGCTCAGAAAGCACGGCCACCCACCACCTGCCTTCCTTCCAGGGTACTCAGATGTTGCAATTTCTGTTCTGCTGGAATATGAATGTCCCTGAGCCTTACTGCAGCAACTAGCACTCCGACAGACCACACTGTACCCCTCCAGCAGGCCAGAGAGCAGTTGCTCCTTCAAAGCAGCCCTGAGGGGACACAGGACATATGTAGTTTGAACGCAGAGTGTATTTTGTGGGAACAGGGTTAGGCTAGTACCTGGCTGTAGGGCCTGCCACTCATGGGTTGGGTGAAACACCTCCAAGACCTCAGTATCCAGCTCCTCCTCTGCTTTAGTTTCCTTTCTCTCTATTTCTTTGGTGCTGCTCTTCTCTGGGTTGATCAGTGAAAACTCCTTCTGAGAAAAGAAAACAAGAAGGCATGACCCATCACAAGTATATGCCAGGCAAGCAGAAAGAAAATAGCCTGAGATGGCACACTCTTTTCCTCCATGCCCTTCCCCCCTGCCCAGACATGTTTGAATAACTATAATTCCTTTCATAAGGTCAGCCTCAGAACCAGCATGTGTGAGGTGATATGGCTAAAGTATATTGTCACATGTATACAGCGCTATTAAAAAGGTATAAGGAACAACTCTAGAAGATTCCATAATATCCTGAGGGGTTTAAAGGAACATAATGGGAAAGGGATTGGCAATAGGAGACAAGAACCTTTACTTTTTGACATGCTACCATGCTGTTTGATGTTTAAAACTCATATATATTACTTTCACAATAAAAAAGATATTTTTTAGAGACAGAGTCTTGCTATGTTTCCCAGGGTAGACTCAAATTCCTGGGCTCAAGCCATCCTCCTTCCTTGGCCTCCCAAAGTGCCTCACCAAAAAAAAAGAAAAAGTACACATGAATGGGAGAGTAAGGCCTCAAATGGACATCACAGTTGGGCAGCTAACCCAACTGATTCCCAAGTAGCTGAGCAGGATGCAATAGAGGCCCCAACAATTCCTCAGGGTACCTATGGGACATCAATGACTTCTTGGGACATGTGAAACCAAGGAGGAAGGAGTGCTTCCAAGGAGGAAGGTGGATGTTCAGCTAAGCTGAGGAAGATGCCCAGGTTGGAAACCACTTCCTAAAACCTGCTTCATTCTACCCCATGGAGAACATAGAGGATTAATGAGATGGTATCTGCGCAGCATTCTGAGCTGAGGAGAAAGCAATGCAAGATAAATACAAAATATCATTCACTTTTCTCCTTCTTGAACTCCCATCCTTCCTATCCCTTTTTAAAAACCTATTCTTGCATAAAAGCCGTAAGGCCTCAGGAATTTAAAACCAGAGGGTTTCAGAACATTGGGAAATTACATTTGGGAGAGTAAGGAGGAATTCACATTAGCACATGGTGTGGTAATTTCAGCCCTCCCACCTCCCCTGTCATCACTTTTCCTCTACTTGTCAATCCCTCCCCTAGTAGTAAGAAATATAGTCGTTGGATTCTTCCTATGAGCCCAAAGTACTGTGCTGAGTACTTTGCATAGATTGCATTTTAGTCTTCCATCAATTCTAACCCCACCTGAGAGATGTTATATGCAATGCAGCTCTTCAAGTAATGCCCCAGCTTCAGATAAGGACTCCCACCTGCCTGGGTCCCTCAACGTCTAATCTTTTTAATTAGCCATCAGAGGAAAGATGAAGGCGTTAAGGTGTTAGTAATGACAATATAGAGCTCCTCTAAGAGCTTGTACATTTTAAAAGACATGAAATTTAGACAGAATTTGAGACCTTGGTAAGAACCAGGAAGAAAAATCTTAGAAGAGCCCTTCAAATCATGTCACAAATAATGAGAAACACTGACTCCAGCATAGTGGTTAAAAACACAAGCTCTGTATCAGATAACTCAGTTAAAATCTCAGTTTCTTATGAGTCTGGAAAAGTTCCCTGATTTTCTATGCCTCAATTTCTACATTTGTAAAATGGAAATAATAACACTATTGAGCTCATATATTAGATGAGGTGCTACACTGAAAACCACTAGCACTGACTGCATGGTGGCTGTTACTACTATTATTTAAAAAGGCAGTCATAGGCTCCAAGTCAGATGAGTTTGTGCTGTGACATCCAGGCGTGACTATACAATATAGCATAATTCAGGCAGGTTAGATTGGGGTGATGGTCACCTGTACTACCTGGCCCCCTCAAACCCTCCTATCCCTTCAACTTGAAGTTTGCACAAATTTAAGCTCAAAAGAAAACTAGAAACAGAAGAATCGGTGTGCTTACAAAACTAAAAAGAAGAGACTGGCAGGAGGCACCCTCCATGAGGACATGGACATCAAGGGCTTCCAACAGCCCAGGTTCCTGAGAGCCCATACTAAGTTAGTCTCTTTCATCACTGCATTCCCCCATGTCTAACATAGGGCTTAGTTTGTAACTGCTGAACAAATACATGAATGAATGTCCTCCCACAGGCAGGTGTGTCATTTGGATGCCTCAGACTGAGGCAAGCCTAAAGTACCTGAATGTGCTGGAAGCAGTACTAGCCTTCCAGAACAAAGACCACCTTGTCTTTCAAGTAACCAGAACCTATGTATCAATACTCTAGGACCCAGTCATGCTGATCATCCCCTGCTAGAAACACTACTGTGGGTCTTGGAGAATGCTAATAAAATCTACCTCAGAGCGATGTCCATCAAATGCCAACAGGGGCCAGGTAAGGATGTAAATGAGAAAAGTGGGGTAGGTGTACACAACAGGGAGTAATGAGACTGTAAAAATTGGCCCCTCACCCCCACCCTGCCTTGACTAAGAAAAGCAGATGCTACTCAGCTGGTCCATCACTGCTACACAGGCATTCGGCTTGAAAACTGAAATCCAGATTTTTATGGGAAAATATTCTTATTTTTAGAACACTAAGAGGGCCAAATTAAACATATCTAAGCCTGAAACTGCAACCCTTGCTTTAACATACTTACTAGCCAGGTAACTCCTGGCAGTTGTGGCTGTAAGCAAATAACAAAATTCTCTTTATCAAGGAAGCAGAAAGGGGCAAGGGAAATGGTGATGATGAGAAAATCGCAGGGAGCCCTTCAAAATCTAGGCAGAGCTAGTGTTCATTCTAACTACCAGGGCCTGGGAAAGCTTCTCTTTCTAGATTATGTTAACAAGATTTCACAAAGTAGGTTCAAGAAGAAGGGTTACAAGAAACTGACAAACCACTGAGCCACATGCTTCAAGTCCTAAAGAGGCCAAACACTTGCAATAATCCTGTCACTGCTCAAAATGGTTCTGTGCCTCCTTCTGGTATCATCTTTGAAATAGACTTAAAAACACAGATAAAATCTTTCTTGGTTTTTTGGGGGGGTATTGGGGTAAGGGGAGGTGACAGAAAATTGTTGTTACCGTACATAATGTAAGAGATTGAGGCCAGGGACGTTCGCACTGGATTCAGAAGACCAGAGAAAAACCGAGGAGCTGAAGATAACTGTGACAGCATAAGAAGTCCACCTTAGGAGGTCTACTATGGGAAGTCTACACAGGCAGAAAGCCTCAGAGCCTTATATAGCGGCCAGAACAACAGTGGCTGTGAGTCAAGCACTAATTATATAATGATGTCATATTGCTTAATCATGGTTACTTAAGTTTAACTGTGACACCTACCGGACTTCAGGCGCACAATCTAATCAACTCATCTTCCCCCACCCTATCTGATTAGCTCACCCTGTTCTCCAGGGTTTAGATCCTATGCTCAAATCCCATTTGGCTATCCTCAAAGGTCAAGGCACAGAAGCACTGATAAAGGTTCAGTGATATGAACATGCCACAGGCCAGACAATCAGTTCAAAAGGAGAGTTCCAAAAGGTTTTACAGAAAAGCGGCATCACAAGGATGAGGTTATGGGGAACAGCAGCTACTCTTTATTAAGCCCTGATCACATGCCCAGCACAGATTCAGGTGCTTTCCGTGCCTCAATTCATCTGAGTCTCACCTATGAAGCATATAGACTTACTACCATTCTATAGAAAGGCTGGAAAATACCAGGCTGTTAAAAATCACACCACTCAGAAAAGCAAAGCAGAAATTTAAGTTCAGACCTGCCTAGCTTCAAAACCCATGCATGAATTCTGACTCACTTCTGTTTCTTTCTTGGTCAGGTGTCCTAATGGTTGTGCCTTGGATGCTGAAGGAATAAAGGTGGGGAAATGAGATATTTTATATTTTAGTATATCCACCACCACATTTCCCTTCTGTAGGAGACGCCAACATCCAAGCAAGATGATCTGCAGCTGAGGCCTAGACCTCGGGCCATTCCTCCACAGGAGTTCCTTGTGGGAAGAGCCCGTGCCTTCAGCACGTAGTCATTGTTAATTTCTCCCCTCACCTGTGTTGTTCTGGCTCAATAAAAGGCTGGTGCGGAGGTTGCTCGGGACTACCGGAAAGTAAGGGCTAGCCCGCCTTCCACAAGCTTGTACTTCTAATCCGTCTCTCGCCTGGTTCCTTCCTGAGCTAACCGAGACCAGGGTCACAGGAGCCCGACGGGTCGCGACACCCTTCCTAGGCAATGACTTCTATGGGCCAGATAAGAAATCACAGCCCCAGTGAAAGGACAAGCAAAACTAGCCTAACTCTGGCCAGGCAACATACTGAACAAGAGAGAGACCAAGAGGTGAGAGAGGGAGACCAGCCCTTGGTTACCCCTGAAGTAAATCTCAGGCTCTAGTGCCTTCCCAGTTGGATTCTCAGGGATCCCTTCCATGCTGGATCACCAGCACTTTCGTGTCCCTACCACCATTTCTCCAAATACCAATTTCCTCTCAACTGACTGGCAAGAAATTCCAGCTAAGGTGTTAGCTGACAACAGCTTATCATGTCACACTTCCTTGTGCTTAAATCTGAATAAGAGATTCTTAAAAACCAAAGCCTTCAAGTTTAAGAGAATGAGGCAATCTCTAATGGCAGGTTGATAGACACTGTGACAGAGACAGATTGCCAGGGCAATATTTTGGGATAGAAGCCTGGCTAATATAGTCTAAAATTAAACTATAGAAACAGCACGCCTATATTAAAAATAACAGCTGACATTTAGTGACCACTTATTAGCTAAATGGTTCCAGTCTCAATGCTAGGTGCTTTATATATATAATCACATTCACTCTACACACTAAGATCTTAAGAGTGAGATACAATCCTGTTTTACAGAGAAGGAAATAAAGCTCAGAAAAGGTCAAACTGGCAAAGCAGGTGGCACAGGGAGCTTATAAAGGGCCTGTGCTGCTTCCACTGGGCTCCACTGCTGTGTATCCCTCATTGCTCACTGCCTTTTTACAGGCCCATCCTACACATCCACGTCCTCCTTCATCATCTATGTTCCTCCTGAGATGTGGCAGGGAAGGGCCATAGTAGGAGCCTAGAGGGAGGCTGGCTCCAGATTACACTCTAATACACACAGCCAACCTTTCCTGGGTGGGCACTAACCTGTCCAAATGCCTCTGGGGAGGACAATTCCAAGCCAGTCCTTACCTGGACACCCGGATCTTGAAAGGATCATAACTACCCCAACCCCCACTCCATTTTCACTGTTGTGAGGTGGCTGGCTGCATAATTTGGATTTTAAATGACATCAGGGCAGCAATTCTTATGGTATGAGAGAAAAGATGCTTCAACTCCTACTTGTGCTTAGCACATGATGAAAGATTATGACAAATGGATACAGCTTAGGAACAGACATAAGGATAAAAGCAGCTTCTGTTGATGAAAGTCAGTATTAACATTTTTCTGAGACTATACTCAATAGAGCTAATATAAATGGGCCAGAATAATTATGGCTCTGAAAGCTCATCTATTTGGTTGGACTATTATCCAAAAGGGACTTCCTAACGCACAGTCCTGAAGTAAATTCATCAGCATGCTTTTGTTAATTGTGCATCTGCTCAAGGCTAAAGATGGGGAGTACAGGATCCTCATGAGCTGTAAGCTGGGGAGGAGACATAGCCCTGATCCCTCGAGACTCTTGGGTGCCTTACTAGGACCCTCCACTTCCAAGCCATGCCAAAGACAGCCCCAACCTCAAGCTATAACCATCCTCAGGGGTCCCTGGAATCCAAATCTCCCTGTCCTTGAAGAAGAAGCCAAAAAAAAGTACCAACAGAATCTTAGAGAACATTAAAAACTCAAAAAGATTCATGACTCCTAACTATATGTTTTCTCCTGCTCCACAAAGTGGGGAGAAAGGCAAAGAGAAAACAAATGACTTCTGAGAGAAAGTGGAAGCTTGCCATGAGCCAGAGGTGAACCTCAGCTGAGCTGGATTGTTATTAAATTCATCACAATTGTCATTTGCACTTCAAGGGCCTCCTGCTCCAAAGCCTCCAGTGCTTTACCCAACATTTATTGGGAGCCCTGAGGGTTGGGAAAGGTGGCCAGGGGAGGGTGAAACTGTCAGAGAGCTGACAGTCAGGCCTTCTCAAGGGAGGGGAGAGGGAGGACACTGGGAGCTGGTCAAGGGCAGACTGTTGCTGGGACAAGCCAGGGAAACAGGGCCAGGCATGCTACAGCCAGGCCAAACTCAAGGCCTTCTCAGGCATTCACTTCTTGCCTGTGGCAAGAACAGAAGCCCTGAGCAATGAGGTCTAGGTTAATGAAGAGAGGCCTGGAAAGAATAGGGTGAAAAGGACAGAGGGAAGGAGGACACAGAGAGACAGAGTAAGAGAGCATAAAGATGAGTAGAGGAAACAGAGTCTTGCTTGGAACTGGTGTTCACCACACAAGCACCCAGCTCCTGGGAAGAATCTTGACCTTCCCAGCTCTGACAATACCAGCTATGTGATTTGCCCATTAATTAATGGCTCTGGCTCGGCGCCTGTGGCTCAATCAGCTAAGGCGCCAGCCACATACACCTAAGGTGGCGGGTTCAAATCCCCAGCCTGGGCCCGCCAAACAACAATGATGGCTGCAACCAAAAAATGGCCGGGCATTGGCAGGTGCCTGTGGTCCCAGCTACTTGGGAGGTGGAGGCAGGAGACTCG
>CAUYQV010037141.1:0-11505 GCA_963574575.1 Galagoides demidoff
CAGGGCCCCACCCCCCCCGGCCCCCCCCCCCCCCCACGCCTTCCTGCCATGGCCCTCCTGCTCAGGGTGCTTGCCAAACAGGAAGCGGGATTGAGGGGAAGAAGACCAGGCCCTTCAAAGGCCCACATGCAGCCACATCAAGGATGGGAAGCTTCTGAAGTTTAGGAAGGGCATCCGGAGAGAAGAGTGTCAGGAGGTGGAGGCTGGGCAGCAGGCCTAGCAGTCACTCCAAAGGTCCCCTGTGCAGAGGGGCCAATGTATGTGAGGATGGGGCCATGGTGCCAGGAAAGCCACACTGACTGACCACAGCTCAGTGCCCTGTCAGCCTGAGTCCCCAGGGGCCTCTCCTTCCCACATGTCCTGGCCTGGGCACAGCCCCCTCAGCATCCTCCTTTGACCCTTGCCACTCCTGCATGGCTCAGATGCTCTTTCTCATCTCTCATTCTTTTCCACACAGCTCCATCCCCTGTGTAGCCTAAAGACTACCCAGTCCAGGGCAGGCTGTGGTCAGTGCTAAGGCCCTGCTCCCTGAAGATGCCAATAAGCATGGGCCCAGACTGCTCAGGACAGGGGCCACCTGTCAGTGAACAGCCAGGAGGGAGCAGTTGCTACTGAGTCTGCCTGAACAGTGGTCCTGGGGTGCCTGGGGTTGAGGATGCAGGAGCTAAACCTAGAGGTAGGTGGCTGGGTTGGGGGCGTGCTCACAGGCTAAAGGGTTCCAAGACGGCTAGAACCTCATACCCTATCCCTTCCAAGTCCCTCTCATTTAGCTCCTTTTGTGCCTGGAACTTGTATCGAACCTCTGCTGTAAATCCCCTGGCAGATGCTCCAGGGATGGCAGTCACTCCAGATCCCAAGGGTGGATAGGGGGACCTCAGTGTCACAGCCCTCCTACCTGGCCCTCATGCCCTTGTGATGCTGTGGGACAGCATAGCCATAACACATGGGGGCTGGAAGCTGGCCTGTACCCATGCTAAAAGCAGTTCCAGGCAGCATTAGAGTGGGGGGGAGTAGGGCTGGGCTGAGAACACATGACCCTACAATCTGTGAGACCAGCCTGCCAAGGATTTACCCAAAAGATACTCACAAACTAACAACTCTCGCTCACAGAGTAAGAGTGTTTTACTGTATGAATCCCAGTCTGGGGCTCGGCCCCAGTCCCAGCCCTACCCAGGCTCCAGCCTGTTCCTTGTAGGGTCTCCTGAGGAGTGTGCAGGTGTCCTTGAGTGTGCTAGGTGAGGCCACCCCGGGCACAGTCACTCAGGTCTGTGGCAGCCTCGAGGTGAAGACAGAAGTGGAGTGAGGGCCCCTCCTGCCCAGGCTCAGGGGCCACAGGGGTCCTCACAGTCCTTTCCGCTGCGGAACACGTGGTAGATGCTAGTAGGAGGGAACATGGCAACAGCACCAAACAGGGAGCCCACCTGGATGGCCACACCAGCTGCCAGCAATGCTGGCTGGCCCCCACTGTGCAACAGAGAGCTAACTGCCACCTTCACATAGGAGAATGTGCCCAGACACAGTACCCATGACAGCACCTGTGAGGAGACACAGCAGCAGGTTGAGTGTGAGATGCCCCTGTTCCAGGGCAAACCCATGCCACCTTCACATCCTAACTGTGCTCACCACAAGGATCACCCCTGCAGAGGTGCCCACCAGGGGGGGGCAGGGGCTCAGGATCGCCAGCGTCATCAAGTAGGCTCCAAACAGTATGCCCAACAAAGAGAGACTGCTTAACCCGGCCAGAGACCTGCCAGAGGTGATCATGCTCAAGGCTGGCTGGGCCAGGACTTGGCCCCCACCTGAGTTCCACCCACCAAGGAATTTGGGATCCCTTGCATACCTGCACAGCACGCCCATGGCTAGGAAGCAGGCAAGGGGGTTGGAGGCACTACCAAGAACCACAGCTAGGTGGTAAGCCAGGCGCCCATAGGGCAAAGAAGAAAAGCTCTGGATCGCAGGCAGCACGCCATTGGTCAGTGCATTGGTAATGGCCAGTAGGCCCAGCATACAGGCACTGGGGGCCGAGAGTAGCCGACAGGCTTCAGGGTCTGGGCTAGAGATGGCGCTAGCCACCTGGCTTGGTGACTCCTGCAACAATGAGGCTTCTTTCTCCTCTTCTTCCTCCACTCCTGAGGCTCCCACCTGCAGGCCAGGCCTTGGGTCTCCTGTGGGTACAGATGTTGGTGATGGCAATAGCAGCAAGAGACCCTGGAAAGCGGCAGCTGAAGTAACCAGAAGGGCAGAAAGTGCCCAGAAAAAGGTGCTGGCAGAAAAATGCTCAGGGATATTGAGGGGGGGACCAGGAGTGCTGTTGGTGGGGGCTGCTGAGCACTCGACGCGGCCCACACCCTGCACAAGGGCCAGTACACAGGGCAGCAGGGCACTGAGGCCCTGACCCAGGAAGAAAGATCGTAAGAAAGGAGGTGGCATGCGGCTCAGGAAGGGCAGGAAAGTGACATTAGAGGCGCAGCAGGCCACAGCCAACACTAAGGCCAGTGCTAGGAAGGCCACAGAGTGGAGCTGCCCTGCCACTGTGGCCTTGTGGTGCCACAGAGGGGCCAGCAGGGCTGTGGCCACCACACTCAGCCCCTGCACCACCTGGATGGGGGCCCGCTCGCCCTTGCTCAGGGCCAGCCGCCTCCATAGGGTAACCACCAGCAGACCCAGGTTCCCCATCGCCACACACACAGAGAGGTACGCGGGGAGGCTCCAACCTGCAGAGAAGGGGAAGCCGGTCAGGGGTGGGATCCTAAGAGAGACAAAGAGCAGGTGCAGCCCACTTTCCTGGGCGCGCCTGCCCAGCTGCCCTGCATCTCCTCTCACTCACCCTCCGGAAGGTCTTTTACCACCACAGGCAGCTCTACCCAGATCCCGTTGACAGCAGCCCAGGAGCCCATGCCAAAGAGGGCCACCAGCACGTGGGTAAGCGCCAAACGGCCCAGCGTGGGGGCTGCCATTAGCCCACGGCTGGGCCCTCCAGGAAGGGGCAGAGATCACAGCCAGCTCTTTCCCCACCTAGGTCCAGAAACGCTTCGGCTCTTCTGGTTTAAGGGAACCAGTCAGGTCTGCAGAACGGATGGGAGTCGAAAACAGTCAGACTGCCAAGAACAGGGGACCCGGGTGGTGGTGGGTGGGGGGAGCGCTGGCGGGGCGGGGCGGGGCGGGGCTGGGGGCGGGACCCGGCTGAAACTACCGAGCACCGCGGGCCATCAGAGTCCGTACCAAGATGCGGGAACGGCGGCAGGGGGAGTGTCCTGTCCAAGCCGCTGCGGACCCCGGGGAGGGAGCTGATCCCCCTCCACAGAGAACCAGGACTCAGAGTTGCCAAAACCACCACCCTCACACCAAAACAGACCCCGGGACATGGCGCCACTCAGGTGCCTCGCAAGCTAGGGCTTCTGCGGCAGCCTGGGCTGCAAAGCCCAGTCGGACTTGGGACGGGAACCCGCACCCGGCGCGCTCACCGACCGGGTCCGCCAGGGAGCCGTTCCCGCCTGGCGCCCGCAGGCCTAAACCCCAACTCACCCTCTGGGCCTCCTCGGGGTTGCGGCCCGCGGGCCCGCCCCCCACGTGGCTCAGACCGGAAACTCCGCCCCGGAAGGCGGGTGCTGGCACCTTGGGCGCTAAGTAGACCTGAGGGGCAGGGAGAGGGTTGTAGGGACCGCCTCTTCCGCATCAGGCGGGGAGGGTTGTCCGGCCGCGGTGCCGTGTAGGCTGCCATGGCTGTTCCGGCCACCCGGCATCCCCGGCGCAGGGCCCGGACCGCGCCGCTGGCCGGGGCGCTGGCCCGCTCGGCAGAGGACTGGTGGTGGGATCGTCTAGCGCCGAGCGGCTCCGGGTACCACTTGCTGCAGGCGGACAGCATGTTGCTGGTGCTGCCCGGCCCAAGTCCCGCCCGCGCCCGCGTCCGCTTCCGCGCGCAAAGGCGCGCCCTCCGCCGAACTCAGCGACAGCGGCCCGTGGGACCCAGTGCTGCAGCGGCAAAGCCCAAGGCCACGCCGCGGCCTGAAATGGCGTCCGCGCCCCAGCTGGAGCCCGACGCTGGCTGGGGAGACCGCGTTCCCTTGGAAATCCTGGTGCAGATTTTCGGGCTGCTGGTGGCGGCTGAAGGACCCGTACCGTTCCTGGGCAGGTATAACTGCACCCACAACCCTGGGCCTGTCTGACCAGCGGTTTGGACCACAAGTGGTCTGAGCTTGCGGCTGGGGTGGGGGCAGAGGGTGAGCGAGTCTGAGCGCGCATACTTGGGGTGCTCAGACGTCCGTCCGAGAGCAGACCACTTAGGGGATCCGGCTGGAGCCCCGAGAGCCGGGCTTTGAGCCGAGGTGTCCACCGCGCTGTGAGTTGAGGGGCAGGTACCCCCCTCTTAGGTACTACGTAGTGGTGGTAGTCTGTAGGGGCATCACCCAGGGAAGGCCCAGGGCCGTCAGCAGAGCTGTCCTCCCAGGGCTGCGCGCGTGTGCCGCCGCTGGCAGGAGGCCGCCTCCCACCCTGCGCTCTGGCACACCGTGACCCTGTCGCCCCCGCTGGCTGGCCGCCCTGCCAAGGGTGGGGTCAAGGCGGAGAAGAAGCTCCTTTCTTCCCTGGAATGGCTTATGCCCAATCGGTGAGGGGTTTCCTCTTTTCTTTATCCCCTGGCTCCACCTGTATGGTGTGTGGCAAGCCCTAGGCCCCTTCTGTCTTACTGCACCAAGGTGTTGGGTGGGGAGGACTCTAAAAGAAAGGGCAGACTTCTAGAGGCAGAAGATACTAGTGCAGCTCTGCCTGTGCTGTCGGCCAGGTTCTCACAGCTCCAGAGGCTGACCCTTATCCACTGGAAGTCCCAGATACACCATGTGTTTAAGGTGAGAGCTCCAGGCTGCCTTGCACACCAGCCATGACATTTTGGGGTTGTCTAGTACTCTAGGAAGTAGGTCAGGCACCTTGGGGACCCAATGCTATCCCTTGAGGACGCCTGCCTGCCTTTCCTGTTGTCTGCTCTAGCAAGCGTGTGCTAGAGGTAGGGGCACCCAGGTGGGCCTGGTGTGGGCAGAATGGAGGTCATAGCTGAGGCAGTAAAGTGGCGTGGCCCTAACTACCAGTTTCCCTGTGGACTCCAACTCTGGTTGGCCCTCTATCTTCCCAAGCTGGTAGGTGAGTCCTGTCCTCGGCTCACTTTCCTCAAGCTTTCAGACTGCCATGGTGTGACCACTGATGCACTGGTCATGCTAGCCAAAGCCTGCCATCAACTCCACAGCCTGGACCTGCAACACTCCATGGTGAGCACTGTGTCCTAAGGGGCCCTGAAAAACTTTGGACTGAGGTGACAGGTTTCTTGTGCTGGGTTCTCAGGTGGAGTCCACAGCTGTGGTGAGCTTTTTGGAGGAGGCAGGGCCCCGAATGCGCAAGCTGTGGCTAACCTATAGCTCCCAGACCACAGCCATCTTGGGTGCACTGCTGGTAAGCTGGTGATGGTGGGGGGCAGAGCCAAATGCTGAGCTGAGAAGTAGGGGGACCCTGACCCTGTGTTCTCCCCACCTCTGCAGAGCAGTTGCTGCCCTCAGCTCCAGGTTCTGGAGGTGAGCACTGGCATCAACCGTAATAGCACTCCCCTCCAGCTGCCTGTGGAGGCTCTGCAGAGAGGCTGCCCACAGTTGCAGGTATCTGATGCCCCACCCCTCCACCTGCACCCCCTCTTCCTGTCTGCAGCCTGGGCTTCACCCCCAGGTGCTGCGGCTGCTGAACCTCGTGTGGCTGCCCAAGCCTTCTGGGCGAGGGGTGGCTCGTGGACCAGGCTTTCCCCGCCTTGAGGAGCTCTGCCTAGCCAGCTTTACCTGCAACTTTGTGAGCAACGAGGTCCTGGGCCGCCTGCTCCATGGCTCTCCCAACCTGCGACTGCTGGATCTTCGAGGCTGTGCACGCATCACACCTGCTGGCCTACGTGATCTCCCGTGTCAGGGTCAGCTGTGCCTGGGCATTGGCTGGGCAGGTGAGATGTGGGGCCTATTGACTACCTTGCTGTTCATGACCCCTCCTCTCACCTCAGAGTTGGAGCAACTTCACCTGGGCTTGTATGGCGTGTCAGACCGGCTGACTCTAGCCAAGGAGGGCAGTCCCCTGCTGACCCAGAAGTGGTACCACACTCTGCGGGAACTGGACTTGAGTGGCCAGGGATTCAGCGAGAAGGACCTGGAGCAGGCCCTTGCTGCCTTCTCAGGCACCCCTGGGGGCTCACACCCGGCTCTGTGCTCCCTTAACCTCAGGGGTACCCGGGTTACACCCAGCACCATCAGGTCAGCACCTCCTCCCTGGTTCCTTGACACCAGTATACTTGCCTCCCTGTGCAGCAGAGCCCCAGAAGTGCTGTCCTGCCTGGCTGTGGCTTCCCGGGGTCTAAGAGAGGCATGCATACCCTCTTTGGCCTTGGCCTTGGGGACCCCGAGGGTATGGGTTTGGCCTCCATGGCTATGGGTGGCAGAGCCAGGTGTAGAGCCTAGCCTGGCCCAGCCCGGCCCAGCCCTTTCTGGGGCCTGGGTCTTCTGGGCAGTGGATCAGCTCCCTGGCCTGCTCTGCCCCCACAGCTCTGTGGTCAGCAGCTGCCCAGGCCTGCTGTACCTCAACCTGGAGTCCTGCCGCTGCCTTCCTAGGGGCCTGAAGCGGGCCTACCGGGGCCTGAAGGAAGTCCAGTGGTGTCTGGAGCAGCTGCTCACCACCCCTTCCTCCCCCCACTAGGCAGTTACCAACCCCAGAGGCCCCAGCCAGCCAGCCCCTTCCTGTATGCTTCCCCGGTTTTGAATATTTGAGTATTTTGTTACAATAAAACATTTTTGTAACTCTGTGTGGTTACTGGGATAGGGTTGAGGAACAGAGGTCATAGCTGATGATGGAGCTACTTGGGGGTTGCAGCTGGCCCAGAGCCTGTGTGTTGTGGGGGTAGGGTGGCCCCCAGCGAGTTTTTGAACCTGGCTCTGGCTGCCTTTGGCCTGCTCACTGCTGGGCTTAAGTCTTAGGCTGAGGGTGTGTGTCCCACCCACAGTATACTGAGACTGTAGTCTAGGTAGACCTAGGGTGACCAGCCATTCACCTTCCGGTGAAGACTAAACTAGGCTGTGCAAGGTGTATCCAGTGGGGCAGAATTTGGCCCAGAGGAAGCACACGTCCACGGCTGGTCCTTCCCCTGGGACTCCCCAAAGAAATGGTCAATAGAGCAGCCCCTTCTAGAACCTGCCGCCCGGAACTTCTAGAACCCGTGTGCGGCGGAGCCTGGACCACTGCCTGGCTTCACTGCCCTGCCTATCGCCTGCGACCTTTTACTCCTTCCTGAACCGCAGCCCTGGAGAATCTGGTCTCCCAGGTAGGAGCGTGGTTGGGGACAGTGAGTGGTAGCCTCGGGACAGCTGCCAGGTTGATGGCATCTGCCTGCCCAGGTCCCTAAGGGCCGGGCTAGCGGCCTGCCCACAGCCTCCGGCGGCAAGCGTTTCCAACTCTGGGCCCTGGGACTCTTCTGCACCGAGCGCCACCTAGCCAGGCGCCTCAGGAGCAACAGCTTCTACCCGTTCACGCAACAGCAGCCGGACGGTGCGCGTGGGGCGGGGCGGTATTTGGGCGGGACTCGAGGAGGTGCCCGGAGACCTGAATGGGGCGGGGCCAGGTGGGCAGGGCACTGGTACAAACCGTAATAGCACTGGGCGGACCCTGGGCGGGGCCGACCAGTGCCCTTAGGGGCTCAGAGGTAGTGGACGGATGTCACTGCTTCCTGGAGCCCTAAGCCAGCGGGCTCTTCCCGGCGGAGCTCTGGCACTGCCACCCCGGCTATGGGCAGGGTCAGCAGAGCTCACGCCGCCGCGCGCCGTCCCCAGTCTTCGTCCTCGAGTACTACCTGGACACGCTGTGGAAAGGGGCTCTGCTCTTCGTGGTTTGCGTGGTCCTGGTCAGCTTCAGCTCCCTAAGACAGGTTGGAGGTCCTGAGCCCTACCCCACTGCCTTCCTCCCCGAGGGCGGGACCGGAAGCTTGGCTTCCGCTCCTGAAGCACCTCTTCCCTACCCGGAGCACCCCGCCTCTGGCTGGAGCTGCTCAGATGGTCCCGTGGCACCCGCAGGTGCAGAAGCAGGAGACTTGGGGCTTTCTCGCGTACGGTGTGGGCGTGGGTCTGTGGCTCATCGTCTCGTCGCTGCCGCGGCGCCGCCTGGTGCTGAACCACACGCGCGGCGTGTACCACTTCTCCATCCAGGGCCGGACCGTGTGTCAGGGCCCCATGCACCTGGTCTACGTGCGCCTGGCGCTCAGCTCCGACGGTGACCCTGGGGACAGGCGGGCTGGGGGAGGGTGTGCGAAGGAGAGGAAGACTGGTGGGGTGCGGGGAGGAGTGGACAGGGCCTCTGTCTGAGCCCCGGAGGCCCTCAACTGAGTCCGCTGCCCCTCACCAGCCTACGGAAGATGCTTCTTCCAACTGGTCCTTGGTGGCCACAAACTGGAGCCGCTGGTGCTGGTGCAGCTGTCAGAGCGCTACGAGGTGAGTCCTGCCACAGGCACTGCCCCTCCTGAGGACAAAATGACGCCAACCACTGTTTAATTTCTTTGGAGGGGACTTTTTCCGCACGAAAAGGGTAAACAGGAGGCGGTCCTCTGTGCCGAGAGGCAGCAGAGAGGAAGCCCACCGGACTATCTGCAGGGCATGCAGGCCGCGGGTAGGGGGAGAGCCCGTGTCCAGGCCAGAGCTGACCCACTTTGGCTCCCATAGCAAATGGAATACCTGGGCCGTCACATCGCTCGGAAACTCAACCTTAACTACTTCGATTACTTGGCCACATCCTACCGACATGTGGTCCGCCACTGGCCGCTGGGGGCCGCTTTTAGCCCAGGCCTCGTGACGCGTAAGACCCAGGCATACGGCAGGCCCAGCCTCTCTGATTCCGACCTGGAGGTGTGACTCTGAGGGCCTCTGCTCCACCTCTTCCCCGCCTCCAGGACTGTGTTCTTTGGTGCATTAGGGCGCAGGGAATGCGAGGCCCACCCTCTGTCCTTCCCCTCAATAAAGCTGTCTCAGCTTCCAGACCTGGTCCTTCTGGGGAGCAAAGACACTCTGGATCCAAGGGCTTTGGGCTAGCGCGCACTGCCTGGGGCCTCAGGAAGCCTGCTTCTTCCAGCCAAATGAGCAGACCCCAGACGGGAGTGGAGCAGGGTGGTGTGTGGGCAGGGTGATGAGAGGGAGGGCCCATTACCACGTGAGCTCAGGACTTGCTGCCCTTCCTGGCCAGCAGCAATTAACTAGTCCAACATGATCTCAGAGGTGCTGGCCAATGAGTGGAATTCAGTAGTCCAAATCTGATATGGTGGTCTGGGTCAGGTGCCTGTTCCTAGTCCACCTAGCAGTGGGATGGGGGTGGGGGAGAGCCAGAGAATAAGCCCTGTGTCTGGGGTATATCTCAGAGTAAATGCTCTCCCAGAGTTGCTGCTGCATTCCTCCCAGGCCAGGGCACAAGGCCTCCTGGGAGGATACACTGTGGTGACCATGGCACTTGGCTCTACATGCCTGCTGGGGCCCAGTCCTATATTCCCTTGTGCAGCAGGACACCCCCCACCCTGCTCCCCAGCTGCTCTAAGTGCAGCACCTAAGGTTGCCTGGGTTCTGAGCATGCGAAGGCTGGGGGTTCTGGGAGGAGCAGTGCCTGGCACTGTCCATCTGGCTCTCCTGGCCAGCATGCTTCAGGCATTGTGTCAACTAAGTGTCCCTAGAGCCAGGAGTGGTTACATAATATTCAGGGGTCCATGACAAATAAAAATTTAGACCCCTTTTTACAAATTATTAAGAAGCTGAACAAACAGCATCATGAACCTGTAGTCTCAGCTACTTGGGAGGCTGAAGCTGGAGGATCATTTGAGGCCAACCTAGACAGATTGTGAGATTCTGTCTATAAAAACTAAAAACTAAAAATAAAATTATGAAGAATTTCAAGATATTTGCAGCAGAGCTTTAAACCAACCATGAAGCCCTTCTAAGCTGAGTGTCCTGTGTCACCACTCAAGTCACATGCCTACGAAGCCAGCCCTGACTGGAACTATGACTCAGAGTCATGGTCAACCTGTAACCCCAAAGCTGGCCAGACCCAGTGGTGGTCTTCGTAAATTATTTGCCTGGGCTGCTATCTGTGAGTTTTTCCAATCTTTTCTTCTAGAATTCTTGTACTTTAATGACTTAGGTTTAAGTCTATTATCCATTGTGAGTTAATTTTTGTGAGTAGTGAGAGGTGTGGACCCTATTTTAGTCTTATCCATGTGGCTGTCCAATTTCCCCAGCACCATTTATTAAATAGGGATTCCTTTCCCCATTGTATATTTTTGTCTGCTTTGTCAAAGATCAGATAGCAACACGAGGATGGTTTTATATTTGAGTTCTCTGTTTTCATCCATTGGTGTGTGTCCCTATACTTGTGCCCATACCATGATGTTTTGGTTACTATAGCCTTGTAGTATAGGTTGAAGTCTGATAAAGTGATGCCTCCCGATTTGCTCTTTTTGCTTAATGTTGCTTTGGCTATTTGGGGTCTTTTCTGGCTCCAGCTCCATGTGAAGCATAAAATGATGTTTTCTAGACCTTTACAAAATGACATTGGCAGCTTGGCACCTGTAGCTCAAGTGACTAAGGTGCCAGCCACATACACTAGAGTTGGTGGGTTCGAATCCAGCCTGGGCCTGGCAAATAACAATGACAATTACAACCAAAAATATCCGGGCGTTGTGGCAGGTGCCTATAGTCCCAGCTACTTGAGAGGCTGAGGCAAGAGAATTGCTGAAGCCCAGGAGCTGGAGGTTGCTGTGAGCTGTGATGCCATGGCATTCTACCCAGGGTGACAGCTTGAGGCTCTATCTCAAAAAAAATAAAAAATGATATTGGCGGCTGGCATCTGGCTCAGTGAGCATAGTGCTGGCCCTATAAATCTGAGGGTGGTGGGTTTGAACCTGGCCACAGCCAAACTGCAACAAAAAGTAGCTGGGCATTGTGGTGGGCGCCTGTAGTCCCAGCTACTCAGGAGGTTGAGGCAAGAGAATGTTGCTGTGAGGTTGCTGTGACCTGTGATGCCAGGGCACTCTACCAAGGGCTACAGAATAAGACTGTCTCTAAGAAAAAAAAAAGAAAGAAAGAAAAAAAGATGATGTTGGTTTTTTTCTTTTTGAAGTTTTTGGCCAGGGCTGGGCTTGAACCCACCACCTCTGGCATATGGAGCTGGCACCCTGCACTTGAGCCACAGGCGCCACCCTGATGTTGGTATTTATTTATTTATTTTTTTGAGACGGAGCCTCAAGCTATCCCCCTGGGTAGAGTGCCATGGCATCACAGCTCATAGCAACCTCCAACTCCTGGGCTCAAGCGAGTCTCCTGCCTCAGCCTCCCAAGTAGCTGGGACCACAGATGCCCGCCACAATGCCTGGCCATTTTTTGGTTGCAGCCATCATTGTTGTTTGGCAGGCCCGGGCTGGGGATTTGAATCCTCCACCTTAGGTGTACGTGGCTGGTGCCTTAGCCG
>CAUYQV010037143.1:0-48355 GCA_963574575.1 Galagoides demidoff
CGCCTGTGGTCCCAGCTACTTGGGAGGCTGAGGCAGGAGACTCGCTTGAGCCCAGGAGTTGGAGGTTGCTATGAGCTGTGATGCCATGGCACTCTACCCAGGGGGATAGCTTGAGGCTCTGTCTCAAAAAAAAAAAAGAAACAGAGTGTTGGAAAGAACGTGGGCTAACCTTCTCAGAGTTGTTGGTAGAAATGTAAACCGAAGCAAACTCTTCTCAGTGAAAACTGATATTACCGCAAATTAAATATATCTTATAACATTTAACTCAACGAAACTTCTTTTAACTTCAACCTGATAGAGTATTTATAATAAACCTACATCTAATACGTACTTAATAATGAAACTCTGAATGCTTTCCTTCTAAGATTAGAGAAAAGACACAAATGTTCACTCTCACCACTTTTATTTATCATAGTACCCGCAGTACAGTAAGGTAAGGAAAAGAAAAATCACACGGATTAGAAAGGAAGAAATAAATCTGTCCCTATTTGCAGATGACATGATTACCCAGGTAGCAAATCCAAAGGAATGTAAAAAGAAAAAGAGAGAGTGAGAAAAAGAGAAAGATCTTTTAAAACTAAAAATTAAGTCAGCAAGGTCACAGGATATAAGATTGACCTGTAAAAATCAATTACCTACATATATACTTACAACTAACATGTGGAAACTGAAATTTAAAACACAATGCCAAAGAAAAATATTTAGGTAGAAACTTAAACTTGTGCAGCATCTGTATGCTAAAAATTGCAAAATGCTAATAAATAAATGAATGAAATGACATCTAAATAAATGAAAAGAAATACCATGTTCATGAACTAGAAGACTCAAAAAAGGAAAGATGTCAATTCTCCTCAAGCTGATACAGGGTTTAATGTCATTTCTGTCCCACTGAGATTTCTCCAGATAAAGATAAATGTATTCTAAAATTTATATGGAAATACATAGGCCCTAAAATAGCTAAAAATTTTTGACTGAAAGAATAAAACGGAAGGACATAATCTACCCAAATACTAAGGCTCACCACTTAGTTACAGTTATCAAAACAGGGAGTTTTCAGCTGAAAGATGCACAGATCAATGGAACAGAATAAATAACTTAGAAGTAGACCCAAACAAGCCTGCCCAAACTGGTTCTTCTTAGATTTCTGGCATATTTATCTGCAAAATGCATAGCGTGCCTTCTTTTTTAATTATTGTTATTAAGTTATAATCTATAGACCATGTAATATATCCTTAAAAGGCACCCAATTCAATAGTTTTTACTATGTTCAGAAATTATGCAACCATCATCACTAATTCCAAAACATTTTTATACTCCAAAAAGAAACTCCTTACCTATCAACAGACACTCCTCTTTTTCCCTATCTTCTGTCCCTGACAACCACTAATCTATATCCTGTCTCTGTAGATTCATCTATTCTGGATATTTCATATAAATAAAATCATACAATTTTTTGATCATACAATTTATGGCCTTTAAGTCTGGTGTCTTTCATCTGGCTTAATGTTTCAGGGTTCATCCATGTCATAACATACCTCAGCACCTTATTCTTTTTTATTGCTAAATAATAATTCTTTTGTAGGGACATACTATAAGCTGTTTATTTATTGATAAAGAGGTTTTGGTTATTATGAATATTGCTGCTGACAACATTTATGTACAGATTTTTTTTTTTTGAGATAGAGTCTCGAGCTGTTGCCCGGGGTAGAGTGCTGTGGTGTCATAGCTCACAGAAACCTCAAACTCTTGGGCTTAAGCGATTCTCTTGCCTCAGCCTCCCAAGTAGCTGAGACTATAGGTGCTCACCACAGCACCCAGCTATTTTTTTTTATTGTTGTTGTTGCAGTTGTCACAGTTATTTAGCAGCCCTGGGCTGTGTTTGAACCCGCCATCCTCAGTGTATGTGGTCAGCACACTACCCACTGAGCCACGGGCACCACCCTCATGTGCAGATTTTTGCATGACCATGTGTTTTCAGTGCTCTTGAATATAAACATGGAAGTGGAATGGGCGGGGCATATGGTACCTCTATCTTGCACTTTTTAAGGCAATGCCAAACTGTTTTCCAACGCAGCATTCGCATCAGCAATGTCTGAGGTTCCAATCTCTCTAATACTTTTTACTGTCCATTTTTTTATCATAGCTGTCCTACTGAGTGAATTGGTATCTCACTTCTTACAATTTGGGTTTACGTTTCCCGAATGACAAAATTATATCGAGCATTTTCATGTGTTTACTGGCCATTTTACATGTTCGTGGGAGAAATGTCTATTCACGTTTTTTGCCCATTTATTTCAGAATAATGACCCACACTGGGAGACGATTAATGTCAGAAGAAAAGAAAGGAAGATATTAACCTGCGTATGAACCTTCTAGTAGATTAAGCAATATAAAACTTATAATTTTCGTAAGTCAAAAAATGATTGAATTGCAATCAAAATGTTTCAAATGGAAGACTCAGCAATTACTAATTCTATTAACCAAGATACAGTAAACAAGTGGAAGAGCATTAGGAATAAAGGAATGTAAGGGGTAATTTCCAATTTTCAGAAGACAGACTTAGAGAAACTCTTTGTCAAGTGTAATAGGGAAGGATCCCTACCTCCTTTTTCTTAAATCCAAAATGGCTTCAGCAAAAGGCAAAGAATAAACTGAGAACTCAAGAGTAGAGTCTTTCAGAACCAAGTACCGGTATCCAATGTTCACTATTGTTCCCTTTTTCCTATGAATACAAAGCTAAACTTCATTTCTTTTTTTTTTTTATTAAATCATAGCTGTGTACATTAATGCAGTCATGGGGTATAGTGTGCTGGTTCTATGTACAATCTGAAATATTTTCATCAAACTGGTTAACATAGCCTTCATGTCATTTTCTTAGTTATTATGTTATGACATTTATATTCTACATTTAGAAAGATTCACATGTACCCTTGTTAAGATGAACTATAGGTGTGTTCCCACCAATCACCCTCCCTCCACCCATTCTCTCCTCCTCCCCCACCCTCCCTCTCCCCTTTCCCCATATTCTTGGGCTATAATTGGGTTATAGCTTTCATATGAACACTATAAATTAGTTTCATGGTAGGGCTGAATACACTGGGAACTTTTTCTTCCATTCTTGAGATACTTTGCTAAGAATATTTTCCAGCTCCATCCATGTAAACATGAAGGAGGTAAAGTCTCCATCTTTCTTTAAGAAGCATACTATTCCATGGTATACATATACCACAATTTATTGCAATTATGAATTGGGCTGCAATAAACATTCTGGTACAAATATCTTTGGTGTAGTGTGATTTTTGGTCTTCTGGATATATACCTAGTAGAGGAATTGTAGGATCAAATGGCAGGTCTATTTTTAGTTCTCTAAGAGTTCTCCAAACATCTTTCCAAAAGGAACATATTAGTTTGTATTCCCACCAGCAGTGTAGAAGTGTTCCCTTTTCTCCACATCCACGCCAGCATCTCTGGTTTGGGGATTTTGTAATATGGGATAATCTTACTGGAGTTAGATGATATCTATAGGCCATGCACCTGTCTTCTTCAGAGAAGTTTGTCTTTAAGTCCCTTGCCCACCCTGAGATGGGATCACTTGTTTTTTTCTTGCTAATACATTTGAGTTCTCATGGATTCTGGTTGATAAACCTTTGGCGGAGGTATAACCTGAAAAATCTTCTCCCATTCTGAGGGCCGTCTGCTTGCTTTACTTACTGTGTTCTTGGCTGTGCAGAAGCTTTTTAGTTTGATCAGGTCCCAGTATAAACTTCATTTCTTACCCTTCCCTGCCGTTGAATGTGGCTGAGAGAGGGAATGTATATGGAAGTGACATATGGCATTCCTAGACCTGGCCCCTGGGACCTCCCACAGGTGGTCTGCTCTCCCTTTGCTAACTCCCAAGCCAATGCCAAGGCTACTTCATAGGGAAGAAGTAAATCCATAGTTACATTCCAGCAGCAATTTCTTCTCAGTAACAGCCGGATTAAGTTGACACATTACAGCACTTCAACAAAATCTCTAAAAAGAATAAATAAATGCTTTGAAACACAGTATTTCCCAAAAAAAAAAGTGAGATATAGCACACTATATGAGTCCATAGTTCAGTATATTAGTTTTACTGGTTTCATAGCATTAAACTAACCCATGAGTCAGGTATTTTATCATCTCTCGTAAGAAGAAATGAGAACGTAAAAGGTTTCTCAAATAGGAAGTGGGAGCTACTTCCTCCTCCCTCTCATAAAATTTTTAAAACTCTGCTTCTCCCCAGTCTCCTCATCTCTGTAGTGGCACCATCACTAAGCCAAACATCTAATAGTTAACTTTTAAACTGTTTCCTCTCTCTACCACCTGTACACTTCCAATTCATCCTCAACTGCTGTCAGCTCCACTTCCAAATCATATTCTAAAAGTCTCCATTGTTCTGCCTCTCCACTGCTACCATCTTAGTCCAAACCATCTTCTCTCACTTGAAACTGGAATGCCCCCTAAAAGCTCCCACTCTCACGCGTGGACCTCCACTATTCTTCCCCAGGGAGCAGCCAGAGGAGTCATACATTATATCATGCCACTCTCTGCTAAAAATT
The DNA here is from genome assembly GCA_963574575.1 of Galagoides demidoff. NCBI lineage: Eukaryota > Metazoa > Chordata > Mammalia > Primates > Galagidae > Galagoides > Galagoides demidoff. The sequence goes on from CAUYQV010037143.1 coordinate 4,581, forward strand.
CTTCACTGGTGGGTGGTGCCTGTGGCTCAGTGAGTAGGGCGCCAGCCCCATATACTGAAGGTGGCGGGTTCAAACCTGGCCCTCGCCAAACTGCAACAAAAAAATAGCCAGGCGTTGTGGCGGGCGCCGGTAGTCCCAGCTACTCAGGACTCTGAGGCAGGAGAACCACCTAAGCCCAGGAGTTGGAGGTTTCTGAGAGCTGTGTGATGCCACAGCATTCTACTGAGGGCAAAAGTGAGACTCTGTCTCTACAATAAATAAATAAAGAAAAGAAAAAAGAAAAAAATTTTTTCACTGGCTTTCCATTATATTTGAAATACAACATAAATAGCCCATAGGCCCAAATGTGGCTCAGCCCCTGCCCAACTCTCCAATTCTGTCTTGTGCCTCTATAGTCCTCAACTACTACACTTTAACTATCAAATTAGTCCATCTTCACAGATGTATTTATTGATTTTCAGAAAATATATTTCAACTTTGCCGGAATCAGCAGAAGGAGGAGGCATCCCCAACCAAAAGAAATTATTATCCTAATACCTTCCATCTCAGTCCCTTTATCTAAATCTGACATTTGCCTTCCTTTATTTGTGCCTCACAGAGAAAATTTGAAACAACTAGAAAGATAGTATTTATTGTTCTTCTCTGACAATTGTAAAACTGAAACATGCAGAGAGGTCTTAATACATAAAATGGCCATGTCTATCTTAAACGTAAATTGAACACTAATGGAATTTCAGACTTCAGATCATCCTACAGAGTAATATTAAGCCAGCATAAAATATGCAAGGCTGGACAATTAAGTTCATGAACTCATTCTAGAAAAAGTGCTACATACCTCATTGGTGATTATCACTACGGTCACCAGATGACCAAGGAGAGTACTTCTAAGGTGACAGTAGTTGATATTCAGCATTGAGGTATGTAGCTCTTTTTCTACGATGAGTTTATGAACTTATCCAGCCTCATATGTCCTATTTTGCAAAGTGTCTTAGGAATTAGAATGCTACATTTCTTATATTCATTTTTCAACCATGTTTTAAAGATCTGGGCCATCCTCTAAGATCCCTGAAAATTGTGATGTTATTTGAATTTAGGATTATCTCTATTTAGACAAACTGTATTGTCATTATGACAAAAGGTGGTGGTGAAATACATAAACCCCACATGTCAATAAGGGACTATCATTAATTTTCTAATGTCCAGTATCTTGTTAGGGATCTTTGACATTTCAAAACAAAACTAAAACTCAGAACAAGTGTCATATTTATACCAATAGAGTTGAAGATTTATTTTCATTTGAATGCTAAAATTAATTTATAAAAAAGAATTTTCATAGTATTTGCTCATTTGTTAGTAATCACAGATTTTCCTAAGATTGAGGAGAACTAAATTCCCCAGAGATGCTGAAAATACTGTTTACTTATGCTTGAGTTCAGCCAAAATAGTACTAAACAATGATTTCTTACTGCTTTTGCAGAAAAAATATTTATCCAAACTAATTCATACCCAAAATATTTCATAAAATAGAACTACTCTGGTTGAAATGGAGGTAAAAATCCAGAGCTCCATCTGTTGAGATGCCCCCTCCCCTCAGTTTTCCTAAGAAGAATCTAAGTTTTATAAGAGCAATGCTTTATCATCCACAGAAGTTGCTAGAATTTTACTTTTGGTCCTCGTGAAAACAACGGATTTTATAACATAAGTTTAAGAATCATCGTATGTTTGCTTTGGGTTTTGAATGAAAGTCATCCATCTCTAATTGCCTCTCTCTGTCTATCTTCTTATTCCGTTTACTCCACTTATATTCTATTTCCAGACACTACAATTTCAGGAATGAAGAGTTTTGAATTCCTAAAATACAAAAGAGAAGGAAAGCATATTTCAAGCGATAAATTCAATATTTTCATATGTTCAATATTTTGTTTTAGGGGTGTGACTTTTTTTTACCTCAAGTGAGTCATATAACACTGCTCATTGTAACATATGACTAGGCACCGTGCTTGGTAATGACAGCCAAAGTCCATGGTTTAAGGCCAAATTTCCTGCTACTGAAAAAGGAACAGCAACAACAAAAAAAAGTACAGGAACACATCTTTCTAAAGATTTAGAGATTTTACTATTTAATTCAATAAATCTGAAATGGTAGGGAGTATATCACGACAGGAAAAAAAAATAATGCTATAGGTTTCACAGGCTCCAGGAATAGACAAATCAAACTCAAGCACAGGAGAAAACCTTAATTGTATGCCTTGCAGACAAGGTCATATGGGGCAGCCTCTCCACTAACCAATGTTTCATTCTTTCCAACAAATGCACAATAGTCTTCAGCACTTTAAGTCCCATCTGGATACATGCCTGCTTCAGGAAGCAGCCTGTGTCAGTCCAGGTAAGCAGAAAATTTGTGTGTCGTGGGTCTAAAAAGCATTGCTCAGCCCCATTAGACCCAACACCCTCTTTATTAATAAATATTTTGTTATGTCTCCTTTACTATTCCGAAGTAAAATTCATTGACAAAGTAAGCTGATGCACATATTTCATGAGGCTTCACTAGAGATATAAAAAAGAAACAAAAATAAAGCAATTTATCACTTAAGAATATATACTTCAGGCAGGCACACCTATAATCCTAGCACTCTGGGAGGCTGAGGTAAGAAGATCCCTTGAGCTCAGGAGTTTGAGACCAGTTGGAGAAACAGCAAGACTAGAAAAACTAGCTGGGCACTGTGGCAGGTGCCTTTAGTTCCTGCTACTCAGGAGGCTGAGGCAGGAAGATCTCTTGAACCTAGGAGTTTGAGGTTGCTGTGAGTTAGGCTGATGCCATAACACTCTAGCCTGGACAACAGAATACTCTGTCTCAATAAATAATAATAATAATAATAATATATACTTTAAAATATAAATGCTCAGGCGGCGCCCATGGCCTAGTGGGTAGGGGCCCGCTCCATAGGCCAAGGGTGGCAGGTTCAAACCCAGCCCTGGTCAAACAGAAAAAAAAAAAAAATAGCCAGGCATTGTGATGGGTGCCTGTAGTCCCAGCTACTCAGGAGGCTGAGGCAAGAGAATCACCTAAGCCCAAGAGCTGGAGGTTGCTGTGAGCAGTGTGACACTGCCACGGCACTCTACTGAGGGCCAGAAAGTAAGACTCTGTCTCTAAAAAACAAATAAATAAATAAAAATAAAATATGAATGCTCAGATATGATATGCCATAACAAAGTACCTGAGACCGAGTAATTCAAAAGGAACAGAAAATTTATTTAGCTCATAGTTCTGGAGACCGGGAAGTCCAAGAACATGGTTCCAGGTTCTGGCAAGAGCCTTCTCACTGCTTTGTCTCATGTTGGAAGGCAGAAGGGCCAGAAAGGGCACAAGAAAGAGAGAGAGCAAAAGGAAGCCAAACTCGATTTTCTAACAAACCCACCTCTGAGATAATGACATTAATCCATTCATGAGGGCAAAGGCCTCATTACCCAAATGCCTCCCATTAGGCCCCACTCCCCAATAATGTTGCACTGAGGATTGAGTTTGAGGGATACATTCAAACCACAACACATGACTACATTAAAAGATCTAACGAAGGGCGGCGCCTGCGGCTCAAAGGAGTAGGGTGCTGGCCCCGTATGCCAGAGGTGGTGGGTTCAGCATAGAAGCCTGTTTGTTTCTCATGAAAAAAATCCAAAGGCACACACCAAGGTTGGAATGATGGCTTCACGCTCATCAGGAACCAGGTTCTTTCTATCTTTCTGCAGCACCACCTTTATCACAGAGTTTTTATTCTCAAAACTGCCCCCTCTTTCAAGATGATCATTGCAGTTCCAATCATCAACTCCATGATCCAAGCATCAAGTAAAGAAAGGGGCAAGGGCATAGGTCATATACCCAGCTGATTTAGACTCCCTTCAAGTACTTTTTCTGGAATTCTCATGAGACATCTGCTCACCTCTCATGGACCACTACTCATTTCCTTACTGCAAGATAGTCTAGGAGATATGGTTACATGTCTGGTCACATTGCTACATCCAGCAATGCCAGGATTTTGTTCATACAGAAGGAGGAAAGAGTGGATACTGGGGCTCGGCACCTGTAGCACAGTGGTTACTGTGCCAGCCACATGCACTGAGAGTGGCAGGTTCGAACCTGGCCCGGACCAGCTAAGCAACAATGGCAACTGCAACAAAAAAATAGCCAGGCCTTGTGGCAGGTGCCTATAGTCCCAGCTACTTGGGAGGCTGAAGCAAGAGAATCGCTTAAGCCCAAGAATTTGAGGTTGCTGTGAGCTGTGAAGCCATGGCACCCTACCAAGGGTGACATGGTCAGACTCTGTCTCAAAAAGAAAAAAAAAGTGGATACTGTATGGGTAGTTTAATTGTTAATTGCTTAGAAATCACAGATTCCACTATGAACAGGAGAATTAAACTATCCAGCTACTGAAAATAGTGATTCATTGTTGCCTACTTGAGTTCTGTGTTACAGACAGACAAGGTGATCCTCTGTGGGCCTCTCAACTCTCTGCTCTATGGCTCTGGTTGACTCAGTTCTTCATTTTACAGAGGAAGGCCCAAAGAAAGTCTATGGTTTCTAGCCTTGTACCTTTGTTCATTTTGTTCTAGTTCCCAAGACCAAAATATCCTGTGGCCTCCCATCTACTTTCTCAAATCCTACCAATCCCGACTCAAGTGACTACTCCAGTTGATCTTTCTCCCCTCTGAATTCTCACTATACAGTCTACAAAACCTGTTAGTGTAGTTCAATGTTCTCTAACGTCTTGTGGATGTGAGTAGTGTATTCCCCAAGTATAAGAAGGTGGAGGCTCCCTCCCTCCCCCAAAAAAAGCTCCAGCAGGGATGTTCCTCTAAGGAAATGCTGGTGAGAGGCAGACTGCCCCTCCCAGAAGGCTCCTTGGAGAATGGGCTTCTAGAAGAGGTGGTATGTGAGAGTAAAGGAGCAAAGAAGGAGAAAAACCAACAGAAGAGCAATGTGGTGGTGAAGGGACTCCACGGAGAAATGAAGAGAGCTTGTTTAGCAACTGAGAGAAATCTAGGGAGAAGAATAGACCTCTAAAGATGAACTTTAGGCGGGGTGCAGTGGTTCAGGCCTGTAATCCCAGCACTTTGAGAAGCCAAGGCAGAAGGATCACTTGAGCCCAGGAGTTCAAGACCAGCCTAGGTAAACACAGAATAACCCTCTTCTACAAATTTTTTTTTAAACTAGTTGAGTGTGGTGACACATACCCGCAGGCCCAGCTACTCAAGAAGCTAAGGCAGGAGGATCACTTGAACCCAGGAATTTGAGGTTACAGTGAGCTATGATCATGCCACTGCATTCCAGCCAGAGTGAGACCCTCCTTCAAAACAAAAAATAATAATAATAAAATAAACAAATAAGTAAATAAAGATGAACTTTAGGAAGTCTGTGTGGAGTGCTACACAGAAAGAGCAGTGCAGGTTTTAAGACACTTCCAAGAAGATGAGAGTGAAGATAGGCATTATTCTTTGAGGCTTTCAGAGTTGCTTTATGTTTTGTTCAAACAGAACCAGCTTACACAGCCACTGAAGACAAGCTTCATACTGAGGCAGAGACTTGGTTCTGAGACACTGATTGTCCCCTCCAGAACAAGCAAATCAAGTTCAGCAGAGGACAGAACTAAAAAATTCAAGGCAGAACTATGAGGTACTTATTGTGATGAAGGAATAACTAAAAGTCATAATAAATAGAGAAACATCACACTTATTCTCTTCAGATACTATAATTTCTCAATGGTTATATAAGTGGAGATTTAGAAAACTATTTGATGAATTGGGGTTTTATATGCCAACAACATGGATACTAGTTTGGGGAGGGGGTTGACGTAGTTTTTTGATACAGGGTCTTGCTCTGTTACCCAAGCTGAAGTGCGGTGGCATCATCATAGCCCACTGCAGCCTCTGCCTCCTGGGTACAGGTTATCCTTCTGCCTCAGTCTCCCCAGTAACTGACAATCATAGGCCTGCACTATCACGCCTGGCCAATTTTTCTCTTTTTCGCAGACACAGGGTCTTGAAATGTTGCTCAGGCTGGAAAATGGATGCTAGTGTTGTTGGTATTTGCTGTTTCTGTTTTTCTATTGATCCCCCTGTCCCTTGACTATCCTCACTCTGCCAGCGGTTATTTTCCTAAGCAATACATATGAGCACCTCATTTACCTGCTTAGAAACTTCCATTGGTTCCCCAATGGGGAAAGCCTAAACCCAACTTGACAACAGGCCCCAGGCTCCAGCTGACTTTTCTCTAGAGCCACACGCCCTCCTGTCTGCCAGGGTGAACACTCATTCTGTAGCACCTATTTTCCCTAGGTAGCATCATCCCTTTGCTTCCACGGCCTTCCTTTACACCAGTGGTTCTCAACCTTCCTCAGGTCGTGGCCCTTTAATACAGTTCAAACAGAACCACAGGTTGAGAGCCACTGCTCTACAATCATCCTCCCCTCCCAGCTCCATCTCATCCTCCTAGGTTTGTGAGATCACCTCCTGGGTAAAGCCTTCACTCACAACTCCCCATACCCAGGTGGCTACTCAACCTCTCTACTCTCACAGGGCTCTTCAGAGCTCTGAAGTTGCATCTAAATGTCTGCTGCTTCCCTCAGATTAGGAACAGCAACTGATTCTTTTTTGGGTCTGAACCCCTGTGCCCAGCAAGGAGCCTGGTACAAAGTGGACAGTGAATGGCTAAGCAAACATGAAGTTTTACGTGCTGCAAATCACTTCCCATTCTGTTTCTACAAGCTTCAGGGCAACTTCCCATACCCTGACTCCAAGAGGCCCCTTACCCTCACACAGGAGGCCCAGCAAGTGGCTAAAGAGACTTCTCTAAGCCCACACCGAGCATTCCCATAAAACCAGTGTTGTCCTCCAAAAGTAACAGGAAGTACTTGCCAAAATCTTATGTGTATCTCAAAACAGTATGTGCAGGGGAGTGCAAAAATGTTTCCCTTTCTACTTAATGTATCATCGCAGAGTAGAAAGAGAAAATGAGAGGGTAAGGCAGAGAGCCGAAGAGTACAAGGGCAGAGCAAGAACAAGAGGGAGCTACCCAAGCCAGACTCTGCTGCCTGCCAGCTCGCACCTCCCCCCACTCCAGGCTACTTAGGAAATAGTCCCTGCCAATGTCTTGCTACTTTCCCATTGTTTTTTCTTCTTTAATTTCAGGTTGAAGTGAGGGTACAAACAACTAGATTACATTTGCATATGTTAGGTAGAGGCCCTCTTACAATTGTGTCCTGCACTCAAATGGTGTGCCATATACCCTGACAGTGCACCCATTAAGTGGGAGCACCCCAATTCCCCTCCCCTCTACCCCTCCCTCATTCTCCCTCCTCCTAACTTGAATTAAATTGACTTTTTTTCTTACTTGGGCATGTATTAAATGGTCTACTGGCTTCATATTAGTATCGAATACATTGGATACTTGCTTTTCCATTCTTGTGATACTTTACTAAGAAGAATGGGTTTCAACTCCATCCAAATTAATACAAAAGATATAAAGTCTCCATCTTTTTATGACTGAATAGTATTCCATGGTACATATTCTTGGGTTGATGGGCATTTGGGAAGTTTCTTCCCATTGTTTTTTCTATCTGCACCTTTCCACTGCTAACCAAAACTAAAAAGGAAAATTTTATTTGCACGGGAAATCAAAATTATGTGACTTTACTACTATATTTATTCTATCTAGGTAAATACCTATCTTGTCCATATTAATACATTTATTTACATTAAGTAGTATTTATGTAGTGCTAGCAAACAAAAGAGTAACTCAGAGTATCTATTGTCTCCTACAACTAACAATATCCAACAGATTAATTTGGATTTTTTCTCAGACTCATTGAAAAATATACTCAGAACAAAATGGGTTATCTTTCCAGCATTTTAAATTTAAATTGTCTGAAGCTTCTTTCTCTTTCTTTAGCTATTTAATGCTCACCGTCTGTAGATTCTAGTCCCAGAGTTAGATCAGCCTGGAGAGTTTCTAATTTCTTGAACTCTCAGTTCTGACCTGATTCCTGCCCCCAGGGAAATATAATGCTGCTTCTGGAATCTTTCTAAACCACACAAGGACTGCTGTAGAAGGACATTTCAGTGATCAGAGTTTATGACTCAGAGCTTTTGAACATGTAAGTTCCAGTATCTGTTCTTATGCTGCCCCTCAGATAGAGTTAGGCCTCGCAATTTCTTCTCACTTCACGTTATAGAAACTAGATTCAAGGACTGATGAAACAAGCAATGTTTCCAAAAATAAAGTGCTACTCCAATGTTAGATAAAGATAATGATATTTTAGAAAGGACAAGAATAAATACAAGCAGGGGAAAGGTTTAATGAATTGGGGGTCATTTAAGAATTAACCCAATTTTTCTTTTTTCTTTTTTTTTTTTTGAGACAGTCTACTATGTCACCCTCCATAGAGTGCTGTGGCATCACAGCTCACAGCAACCTCAAACTCTTGGACTTAACCGATTCTTTTTTTTTTTGAGACAGAGCGTCAAGCTGTCCCCCTGGGTGGAGTGCTATGGCTTCACTGCTCACAGCAACCTCCAACTCCTGGGCTCAAGTGAGTCTCCTGCCTCCGCCTCCCAAGTAGCTGGGACCACAGGCGCCCACCACAATGCCCGGCTATTTTTTGGTTGCAGCCATTATTGTTGTTTGGCAGGTCCGGGCTAGATTCAAACCCACCACCTTAGGTGTATGTGGCTGGCGCCTTAGCCGCTTGAGCCACAGGCGCCAAGCCTTAACCGATTCTCTTGCCTCAGCCTCCCAAGTAGCTGGGAATATAGGCACTCGCCACAATGCCGTCTATTTTTTGCTGTAGTTGTAATTGTTTTTTAGCAGGCCTGGGCGGAGCTCTAACCTGCCAGCCTCAGCGTATGTGGCTGGCACCCTACTCACTGAACTATAGGTATTGAGCCTAACCCAATATTTATTGAGTGCCTACTGTATGCCAAGCAATTTTGCATGTATTTTCCCATCAAATCTTTAATTCTGGATATTAATTACCATTTTTAAACAGAAAACTGAGCTTTGAGGGGATTAAGTCCTTTGTCTAAGAATCTGACTGCTAGTAAGGGCCACAGGATTTGAACTTAGGTCCTTTGACCTCTGGCTCAAGATTCTTTTCACTGTATCACTTTTACTGAAAAGGCTAGTATAGTTCATGATTGGAAATTTGTAATCTGTTGTCTGTGACCCACTTTTAATGGAATCCTTGCTAAAATAAATACAGTTTTATGCTAGCACAACTTCCAAAGATTACTTTGTCTTGAAAAATGAACTTGAGATGTTCTTCCCACCCCCATCCCTGCATTCTTAGGACAGTCTCACTTAAGCAAGAACTGGGAAAGGCAGGATTTGCAGAGACTTGAAATTGTTCCCAGGATCCTTTACAAACAGGAATAAACCCTCATCTAATGGAGACTATTCAATGCCCCCCTCCTTTTGGACTAAATGGGGCCCTTTTACGAAGGAAGTTGCTAATATGGCATTAGGCTATTAATGGGAAAAGCATTTACTTTAGATTAAGAAGAGTGTAAAGTGGGGGGGCTGCATGACTGGCTATTAGGGATGTTAAATTAAATATTTATAATGTCTAAATTAGCATAGTGAAAGCTCTATTCATCAATTTGTTCTGGTCTGTTTGTAAGGGGGAAAAATAACTCCAAATGCTCCTGAAGAAAGATGCTACGTGGGTCAATAGGATGATGACTGAACAATTTATTATGATTGTGGTAAACTTTTTATTTTGATTTTATTTAAAGGTACTTGTTGCAGCACCTTATCTTAAAGACCATTTACCACAGTCAATATGCTGGAGGGCCATGTATTATTCATAGTTATCCAATGAAAAATTTGCTAAGGTGCTTCAATGCTGAATTCCTGATTGATTGATCGATTTTGATTGTTACTTTCAAAAAGTAGGGACAAGGTTTAATGTTGACAACTGGGGGCTGGAAGGTAGAAGCCCTGGATCCTTCCTCTACTACTAATTAGGCTACTGAAGACCCTAGATTTTCAAGCCTAGAAATGCTATTTTGCTATTAGAGTTGAATTCAGGCTCCATGGATAATAATTAAGACTAGTTGAATCTTCCACTGAAAACTGCTAAATATGAGGGTGCTTCTCCTGAGTGTAGTGTGGCAAAGCCAAGTTTATTAATACCTAAATAGCCATTGGAGACTTAATGAATGTATTTTATGAATTCCATTAGTGACAATTTTTTTAACCTCCTTTTATTACAAAAAAGTCCAAAAGGGGAAAACCAACTGTCCATCTGTAACTGAGACCAGGGACAATGGAGACTCTTCTTAGCCAACACTTCCCCATCTGTAGCTACTTGGGGTCATCACCACTCATACATTTGGGTCAATACACTTATGGGAGAAGAGCCTGTGATTTTTTACAGTCCCACTCTCCCCACACCTGCCCAGTAGTTCCATTGTCATATTTAACAAATGCACTTCTTCCCCAAAACTAAAATGTGAAGATCTTTTAGTTTATTTAGGCTATTATAAACCTTCTCCTATCTCATAAGTATGTCCTTTGCTTTTCCTATGAAGAAGTGACCAGAAATAGAGTTTGAACCCTCTTTATATGGGCGCATCTGATCTCCCGATGTCTTTTTCCCCTTTGGACAATCTGGCCTTCCCTAGAGGGAGGGTTGGCGTGAAAGGGTTAAAGGTTCTCTGATCAAAATAGCCCAACAGAAGGAGCTGGGCCCAGAGCTGAAATCTAAGTGCTAATGACCGCTGCCCTTCACCCTGCTGCTGTCCACCGGCCGGACCTGCGGCCGACTGGGGGCCCAGACGGGGAGAGGGCACAATGTTCTGCATTTAACATTTGAACTTCTCCTATCCGAGGCAGCAGGCCGTTTTGTCCTGGGGTCGCTGACCCTGGCTCCCCCATCAGCTGCCCTGAAACCTTTAATTGAATGACAGATGGTCATTTTAGGGGGCGCCAGAAGCTGCGGGCGGCCCACAGCACGAGGGGCTATGGCCCCAGGCCCCGGCGGTCCTGCCCGGGCTCTGCCAGCAAGGGGTGGGCGATAGGGGCAGCAGGCGGCTTGCGGAGCCTGCTCAGCAGTGAAGGCCGCTGGGTCGGTGGGCGTCGGCCAAATGTGGCTTTGCTCACCTGGAGGAAACCCGGCCTGAGGGTCCCCGCCGGCAATCGCCGGGTCCTAGCGCCCCTCTTCCAGACAGGGGGCTGGACGCCAACCCGCCCGAATTTGGCCAGACTGTAGCCTGGCCCGACCTCCGGCCCTAGAAGGCAGCCTAAAAAAGGACAAAACCTCTCTGTCCGTAGATTGCAAGGCCCGGGTTCCAGCATCCTCAGGCCCTGAACATCAAGGTCTGGAGCTAGTGCGGCCTCGGATGGGCCCCCAAGCCCAGGATGCCCATACCCCGGCCTGGCTTCCTCTCTGGCTGCGGGGACGACTAGGGGTCAGATGACGTTCGCCCCGCCACATGCGTCCTGCCCTAAGTCCCCGAGAGGGCGTTCCCGGCTGGAAGCCTTGCGGACCTCCAGGTCCCGACGGCCCCCAGGCCGGCCCCTACTAATGCGTGGCGCAGCAATCCCGCCACCACCCAGCTGCGAGGAGCTTTCAGGGCTCTGGGGTAAAAGATGGGAGCCCCATAAGATCCCCTCGGACGCCGCAGCCCGACCCTGCTGCCTTAGCCGCCCGCCTGCACCCTAGTGTCCTATTTCTTTAAAATAAAAGCTGCGAGCTCTACAATTACTGGGATTACAGTGAGCGGGTATTGATCTGCAGCCGGCATTGTAGGATCAAGCAGGCGGGCGGAGGCAGACATCGCCGCCACAACCCCCCGCCGCCGCCTCGTCCTGCAAAGCGCTAAAAAACCATTTCTAAATGTTTGATTTCAGACGCACCATCCACACCTGCTGCAAAAGAACGACCCCAGCCCCCACCGCCCACGCGGCGCACCTCCTCCTCTCTCCGCCCGTGGGCCGCCCAGGCCCCAGCCAGCTACTCCTCCACCTTAGGCCTTTATTTTTTTTTTCTTTTCTTCTTCTTCTTCTTTTTTTTTTTTTTAATTACTAAGGGAAAATATATACATAAGCAAAAGCGGGGGAGGGAAGCCTCCCCTGAAGGCGCGAGCGGGGGTGGCGAGGAGGCCAGCGAAGGCGGTAATGTAACCCTAATGCACCAGATAGCTGACATCAACTTCCGTCAGGCAGCTCCTGGAGATCGAACCTTTCGATTGTAACTGGGACAATTTGCATAGTGATTCCCTTTCCGAGCTTTCCCGGGTCCATAACAACCCAGGCAGCTATTCAAATGCAAGTTGCATCCCCAAATGCGAGGCTGGCCTGACCAAAAAGAGCCACTCGGCGCCCAAGAGAGGCGAGACTCGCTCTTCGGTTCTCATCCTTCTCTTTTCTCCTTTCTACTCCCTTTCTCTTCTCTGGTTCCTGATTTAGCTGGGAGCTGTTTATTTATGGCTGCAAATGTGTGTGTGCGAGAGCAAGCAAGAGAGAGAGAGGGAATTGATCTTTGCCTGGACTTAAAGATGGAGACGAAGGAGCTGGAGGGAATTTGGGTTTGTGCTTCTAGCTCAGACCCTGGGCACCAAGGGGAGTCGCTGGGCTCGGAGCCCGAGGTCTTCTCCTGCCCCTTACCCCGCGACCTTGCAGGAATCTGCTGGCCCAGAAGCCGCCCCGCTGACACACCTGCCCTGGGCAGGGCTGCAAGGAAAGTCTTCGGGCAGGAGGCCACCCTGTCCCTGTCTTTAAAATGAGCGCAATAAAAGGTATCACCCGCGACGTGTGCCGATTATTTTTTCTTCCTGTGCACTGGGCGTTGGGGATGGGGGGATGGTGTGGGAGCGAGTGTGGGGGGTTGATTTATAGGCTCCAAAGGGGGAGGGGAGGAATTCGGGGGCTTGAAATTCGGCTCCCCCTTCCCCTGTTTCTTTCTTATTTGAAATTATGCAGATTGACTCTCCTTTTCCTCCCTCCTAGGGGGCAAATCCTCGAACACGAACCTGATCTCATGTCACAGAAGCAACTTGCCATGAAATCCGCTAATGCGCTGCGACTCGCCCACCAGGGTAAGCCAGTCTCACCGGCGTATGCGGGGGTGGGGGGGAGGAGAAGGGGGCGGTAGGCTGGGGTAGGTGCTTCAGGGGCCTGGCCACGCTGTTTCACCCGCTGAGCTTGTGGCCACGCACGCAAACCGCGTGGGCGCCGGGGGCGGAGGGCAGCGGCAGCGTCACCGCGGGAACCGGGCGGGGGCGCACCCCTCCCAGCCTGCCGGTCCGGCCACGGCCACTAACAAGTCCTCCCTGCGAGTTTAAAGTAGCAAATGAGAGCGGAGAGGGGCTCCCCTCAGCAGAGGGTAAAGACGCGGGCGTGCCGAGCGCCGATGGCGGGTAGGCGAGCGCTGGGCTGCGGTTTGTGAGCGGTGCTCCCGCCAGGCAGCGTACAGCGGCTGAACCGCACCTGCATTTGTGAGCCTTGTAGAAATGGAGCCTTCGGGATTCACTCAATGGGAGAAATCCCCGAATTGAAACTTGTGTACACTTCTTTAGGCTGGTTCACGGTTTCTAAATCTCCCAGGTTGCTCAGCTGTCTCTCCAAATCCAAACCAAACGTACTAAAGATCATAGGCCACTGACCTTGCGATGCTGACCTTTAAAATCAGCTCCTGTGGTCAGAGGGCATTAAAGCCGCGGCCAAATTAGTGTATGTTTGTTCTGTTTGTTCTGTTTGTTTGTTTGTTTTGTTTTTTAACCGGTGAGGGGAAAAAATGTTGGCTTCTTAAAGCCTAAAAAGCAGTGAAACAATTTCGAATGTTCTTTACTTACATTGGTTTGGGGGCTGGAACCTGGCAGTGAGCTTTTTCCTTGCACCGTTTCATGCAGAGTATCCGGGATGTTTTTCTTCTTTTTCAAGTCTCAGTATTCCTAGAAAATGTAGGATATTTTCTCAGATTGTTTCAAAATAGGTTCTTTAAGAAAGCATTTGGGATTGATTGGTGAAAAAAGGCAGACTGGAAAGTACAAATGAACCCAATACAAAATGAAAACAAATCGTACAGGTGAAATGATTAAAAGAAGGGGGAATTAACTGGGGGGGGGGAAGTAAGCTTAAGGTCTGAACTTTCCAGATTTAGGGACAACACAGAACAAAACCAAAGGAATTAAATCTTGTTATTTGTCCCTTATATATATAACCAAAGAACACAGGCCCTTATGGGAATCTGGTTCGAGGGCACATTTTAAACCATTTCTTTTTCAAAGGACAATTTAGCTTTGGGACACTTGTGTACTTTTTTGGTAAACTACAACCAATTAGGTGACCTTTAGTCCTGGTGGAAAACAATTTCAAATTTATTTCTGACGTTAAGGACCAAAAAAAACAAAGAATTAAAACTATAGTAAATTATTCCTGGTTTCTATGAGTTAATTTTATGTAAATAGTCTACTCTTCTGACACACTGAGGGAGAAGGTAGGGACTTGGGATACAGAGGGACAGTCACGTAGTAACAAAACTCTGCTTTTCGGTTCTGAGAGGGGTGCTGGGTGGCTCTGAACCTAGCTTTGAGTTTGTTGCATCTCTCGCTCTCTTAAAACAGTAACTCAAGATGTAAGTAAAAGTGTTTTCATTTTTTATTGATCCTGCTAACATCTTTCATTATCCAGCATGTAGCCACAGCAAATTATTGCTCATTTGATACCAAGAATTCTATTGACCATCACTTTCGTTGGAGAGAGAATTCTAACTACTCAGTTGCTCTGTAGACAGAGCTAAGGCTGAGGACTTTCATACTAAAACCAAAATAAATTGAGCCCTCTGCCTCCAGAAATTGATGGAGATGTGTTCATTACATTGGGCCCCGTGAACATGCATAGAAATCTGCTTTTTACTCTGCCAGCCCTGCCCTCACTCAGGCATAGGTCAGCCCCTTTGGAACAGAACCACATACTTGGAGGGTTGGACATTCATTTGCTTTTTCTTATCCCTTCTGGCAATTTCTTTCCAACCCTGGCCAGGTTGGGGCAATGAAGTGATGCAATGGACGACTGCTCCTCAATCTTTTGATCAAAGCCTCCTCCTCTTGCTTCTACTTAGCCATTTCTATCCTCAAAGAAAGGAAGCAAGAACCTCCTAAAATGTCCAGATAATTAACTTCATGTTCTGGATGTAATTTCTTAAATTAAATGGCATCATTCCCCCCCCACCAAGACCCCACATCATCACAGAACTGGGGCTGAGATGTACAGCTCTGTTCTCTCTGGCTACTAGCAGCAGCAGTGAGGAAACCCCGGCCTAGAGAAGGTCTGACCTTTGACCTTCAGGCCAAAAGCTCCGGGCACTAGAGATTACAGAGGGAGGCAGATTGGGCCCAGAGGTTAGAGAGACGGCAGGGGAGGGCAATGGGTGAGACTAGGTTTCCAGGAAGCTGGTGTTGGAGCTGGCCCACAAGAGGGACCACTGGACATTGCCTTTACCATCCCAGAGGCAGTCAGGTCATGGGACCTTGGGTCCTCACCACCTCCCTTGTGGAGTCTAGGGGAAAGGCATCCAGACTCAAGGGCATGCATCCGGTAGGACAGAATGGATAGGAGGTGGCTGAGCTGGTGGGACTTAGCGCTGGCATTCAGCCGGGCCTGTCAGATTTACAAACAGCAAGGGATCGGTGTCTGCTTCTTCTTAGGCCCTCAATCCCAAAAGGAGTCCAGGACAACCTTGGAGAAGTGGTGGTTTTAGAGACTTCATAGAGTACATGATTTGCTTGTGTTTCATTTATGCAACTGCCGGTAGATTAGCCCTCTCGGCTTTGGTTTCAGAACAAAAGGAGGACCAACTACTGTCTTGACAAATAAGTCCCTGGCATGTGCAACCTGGGAAACACAGCCAGTTCCAAGTTGGAAGGCATATTCAGCGACTGGGGGAACCAGCTTGGTAGTTATTTTTCCAATAGTGCTGTTGAGTGTGGTGAAGCTATTAACACGCACTCTGGCCGGCCCGCAGCTCCAAGACCCCTGGAGCTATGGGGAGCCACTTTGTTTCAGGAAAAGGCGGTGGATGAGTAGGAGCTGGCTCTGCAGCCTTGGAGAAATGCGGATAGATTCTGACTCGGCTTGGGAAAGAGGAAAGGAGTGTAAGATGAGTTTTTTAGTTTTCTTTCTTTCTTTTTTTTTTTTTGTTTTGTTTTTAACGTAGATAAATAGCTCCCAGCGACACTGTAACCAGCGTGCTCCCAATGCGGTCGTTTTCCTCGAATGCGCGCACCGCCCGCCACACTCGAAGAATTCAGCCCACAGAGGTTTCGGATACCCCATTTAGTGATTCCAGCCTAGACATTGAAACCCCTCCAGCCTCCCGGGAAAGGGAACGACCCAAGCAGGCGGTCCCAGGCACTCGCACCGCGAACACAACACACACACACACACATAGAGGGATGGAGCAGTTCTTTCCAGGACCAAAGGCTGAATGCTGATGTGTTAGGTAGTGGCTGAGCAAGCCAGGAAGACTCTGGCGCTGTCTGAGTCCAGAAACCAATAAAGTACCTTCATCTTCAAAGTTGTTTGGGGGAAAAGAACCAAGGACCTGGGTTTGCAAAGTTAGGGGCAAGGGACAGATCACTCAGTATTTCTTTGGAACGAGGCAGAATTGGGAACTGGACCAGCGTCGCGGCAAATTGGAGATTAGGAGATTTATTTCACTGGCACACAGCAGCACTCGTCCTCGGACTTAGAGCTCACTCCTGCCCAGGCGGCCTCGGCAGCCACTGCACTTCAAAATCGCCCTATCGGCCGCGTCCAGGTTTGGCCAAGCAAATAAGACGAGCAGAACTCGATAGTAAATTATTTTATTCAGCCTTCTGTCTTTTTATGAAAATAAAAGGCAACACTTTGTCATTTTTAATCACATAAGCAGACAATAAATCTAATTTTGATATTGATTTTTTTCCAGAATCAAGTGATTTCTTTTCTTTTTTTCTTTTTTTTTTTTTGCAATGTCTGTTGTGTTTCCTTTCTGAGGCATGGCCCTTTGCTGGTGGACTGTGTAGCATTAAGACTGTGCCTACGCAGGCCGTGTGCTTCTCTGAAACACGTAGTTGGTTGTGGACTTTGAAGTCAAATGCTAAGAAGAAGTTCTTTCTGGATGGCAGAAAGTTTGGCATTTGTCTAATTATCTGAATAGTGGCTTCAAGTGGGTCACCCCTGGCAGCCTCAGATAAATCTAAAGTTCTGCCAGTGCTGGCCTCTGAGATTCACGGTTTTTTTTTTTTCAAAATAAAATCAAATAAATAAAAATAAAAACAATCCAAAAATTTTGCTGATGCCAAGGACCCACATAGCTCTGTTAGCAAGAGGAATGCACCATGCACGGATACCACGAATGCTCTAGGCTCTGGAGAGGAACAGGACCCTGCACCAGGTGTGGACCAAAACCTAGCTGAGAAATCAGGGAACATCACTTCAAGTGAAAGGCTCCCCAGAAGTGGGGTGCTCCTTCTGCATCCCGACACTTGCCTGGAGCTCACCTTTTCAGAGCTGGCACCTTTTATATGAAAGTCTAGAGGAGCAGAGACCTACCTGCACCAGGTCCTTATCTAGAGAAGTAGGAATTAAGTGAGAAAAGAAAACAAGAGTAAGGAAGAGAAAAAGAAAATAAAAGGAGGGAGACCATAAGGAGACATGGAGAAAGAAGGAAGAAAGGGGAGGGAGGGAGCAGACTGGAAGGGAAAATAACTAGAAATGGAAAAAGGGGAAAGGAGAAGTGAAAAAATGATGGGAAGAAAGAACGGGTAGGAGGGGGAAAAGACAGTATTTTGAAGACCTAATTTTTAAAATACAAAATGACCTGGTCCTTCGGAGGGAAACCGATAGCTATGGTGGACTCTCTTGGCCTTTTCCTACAGCTCTGGTGGCCTCTTCTCCCTCCTGAGGCACAGAATAAATAACAGTACCCCGCGTAAATTAAAAGCCCCCAACTTTCTTCTCTAAAAGGCTAAACTCCAGGCTCCCGGACCACACTGCCAGACCGGGACAGACACCAGCTACCCTCCCACCCGTTGCAACGCACCCCTCCCAGGCTGCCAGGGAGGCACCCTCTTTGCCTCCAAGGCCTAGGACCCTGGCTCGGGATAGGGACCCAGGGACTCCATGCTCATCACAGGAAGGGACCTCAGACTGGTGATTGACCCTCGGGCTCTGACCTTTCCCGCCTGTCTCCCGGGTCAGGATTTAACCTTTCGGTCTTCCCTGTCCCTCTCAGGGCCCCTGGACGAGGGGGAAAGGGAGACTGTGTCCATATTTGGGGATGGTGGGGGCGGGCAGTCGCGCCTGTGCCGAATTACCGGACAATGGGGCCCAAACCTGAGCGTTTATTCTGCACCTCACGCCCAGGAACCCGGGATCTGGAGTCTCCTGCGCTGTCTAGTAGCCGGATGCCGAGGCCCAGTTAAACTCTGGGCCCGGTAAAGAACCCGCTGGGGTGCAGAGGGAGCAGAGGGAGCGTCTTTTCCAGTCTTCGTACCCTGTTTAGAACAGTTTCTCTTCATAGGAAGCGCCCCCACCTCTGCTCAGGCAGCAGCCATCCGTTGGCATTTTAGGGATCCCGAGAGCCTGGGCCAGATAGATGGGCGAGAGGCAACAGCGAAGAGCCCGACCTAGGCCCCCACGGCCCCCACAGGCCCAGACTGAGCTGCTTGCGCCAGTACCAAGAGAACCAGTGAAATAATCGGGCCAAAATCCCAAGCTGTTGGGCCCCACTGACCAGGCTTCCTGTTCCCCCCTTAGATAGCAGGGACCAGCCCTGAGCCTGCTCCAATCCACCAACTTGCAAAAGCTGCTGCCACCGGCGCCCTATAGGGCTCTCCCGGAGGGGACAGAGGAAGAGGGGCGGCAAACCGGAGGCCGCGGAGGCGGGCGGAGCAACCCCCGCCCCACAGCTCACCGTGGCTTGGGGTTTTCGTGGTCTCCCCAGCTGGAGCCGGGGGCCGCCAGGAGCCGAGAGCGTTAGGTTCAAATGCATCAAGGCTCTGAAGTCATTTATCCGGTTTCATAAATAATTTTCTTATTACACTTAAGCCCAATTCCTGCCCCCTTCCCGTTTTTATTGCGGGGGTTTCAGCGGCTAAAAAGTTTCTAAGTCGGGTGGGCCGTTGTTTTCCTTTTTCCATCATTAACATCATTAATATAAGCTATCAATAACCCTGTCGTTGGGAGCCGAGTTTCACGGTATTGATCCACGCAGCTATTCATCTCTGCCATGCAAGACACGGAATAATTTTCGCATTACAGTAGCTTGGATTTGCTTTTAATTCATATTTAAAGCTGCAACCGGCTCAGTGGAGCGCTCTGCGAAAGACTAGAGGCGCCTAATTAATAATAAGTTAGAAACGAAGGAAGGCACCAGCGAATAAATAATTAATACAGACATCTATGTCTCTTTGAATATTGCTCCTTTAAAAATTTAGACTTACCCAGGACCATACTATACGTCTGCAATTTATATCACGAGGATGATTTAAGAAAGCTATTTTTTTTTTCCTTGAAATACAATACTAAATTATTTACAGTGTTTCGCAAACCTAAGTTCCTTCATTAGCCAGCCCCTCCGGTTTGTTCCTTGCAGGTGGAAAACACCAATTTTTTTTTAATTATCAAAATAAGAATCATAAACTCTCAACAAGAGCTGCCAGCTGAGATTAGATGGAGGTAGGCTGGGTGGCTGGGGCAGAGCTGAGTGTGGGGTCTCCTGCCCTTCAGAAGTGCTGAGGCCGCCACATGCAGGGTTTAGTTAGGGAGGAAAAACAACAAAAACCAAAGTCATTGGCCAGGGACTTTGGGTGTTTGCTAGTGCTGAAAGGGACAAAGTTTGAGGTAAACTCAGGGGCCTTAAATGACCCCAAGAGAGAGAAGGCTGGAATGTGGAGTACTGTGGGTTCTCCTCATGGCAACAACCATAAAAAAAGAGATCAGGAATTTTAGAGAGGGGCTTATTAAAAGCCAGAATTGGGCTCCAGGCTAAGCAGGAGCTAGCAGAGGACTAAAGTGGGATAGCAAAATTCAAGGAGGTAGGAGTGACTGGAAATCGGAGGAGGTTTTTGTGTGAGAGAAACTAGGATTTGTTTGCAATGTTGTTAGCAATATTGATTTTTTTTGTTACTTGGATTAATGTATGTTAAACAGGAAAATACAGGCATTAGTCAAGTACATTATAATCATCTATTGTTGAGAGTGAAGTTTCTCAGGTGGTGAGGAGACTGGGGACTGCAAGGCAGTTCCAAGGGCATAGAAACGTTCCAGGATGAAGTTGGGGTGGCTGGAACTCTGGGACGAAAAGCAGGGTGGAGAGGAAGAAGCAGGTTCATCTCCAGTTCAGTCCTGCCTCCTCCTTTCAGAACTACAGCCTTTAATTTAACCAACCCACTGTCCGGAGGCAGCAGCTGCAGCCCCCAACCTTCCTGCTGAGCTACAAGATTAGAGGAATTTAAGGGTAGAGGTGGTCTTGGCCACTTGGGGGTTCCAAATTTCATCACCCCCTCTCCACTTTCCACTAAGGCCCCATAGCCTCACCTCCAGGTCCCTTGGCCCTGGTGGCCATCCCTGCAGCCCCCTGGAGCCCCCTGGAGCCTGAATTCAGCAAAGAGTTGATGGCCTGGGTGCACACGACTAGCCTGTGTACACATATACATGCACCCATACCTGTTAGGCCTGAAAAAGAAAAGGAGTGGAAGGGGAGACACAGGAGCAGCTATTCCTGAGTGCCTGGAGACCTGCCTGGCCTCAAACCCCCAACTACAGCCTTTGTGAGCTGACTGGTCGAGAAGTGCCCATGGGACTACAGTCCCCACTCGGCGATCCACTGGGACTCTCTCCCTCCCACCGTTCAGGTGAAGGGCTTTGCCAAGTTCCACAAAAGCTAAAGAGCAAGACACAGGGCCCTGGACTGTTTGGGGAAAGGGTCAGAGGGGAGGATTCAGGGAAAAGACCACTGGGCACTTGACAACTTTATAATCCTATACCCGAATGGCTCTGGGGTAGGGGGGGACAGGCGGGCTCCCCTGGAGTCCCTGGGGTTGCACACTCAGAGGCTAGGTCTAGGGTAAAGGGGGTGGGAGATGAAAGACAAGAGATACCAAAGGGCCGACTGGGCCCTACAGTCAAGTAAAGAAGGTTAAAAGTGTGGAATGTGTGAAGGGGGAAGAAGGAACGAAGGAGGAGGGAAAGAGGGGACTAGGCCTGGAGAAGCAAAATCCCTGACCGGGCGGAGGAGGCCAGAGAGAGAGCGAGCCGTGGGGAACCCACCACACCGGCATTTCATTTTTAAATCTTCTAGGTGTCTGCGGGTCAAATAAAGACAAGGGCGGTAACGATTATTCTGTTAAATCTATGGTACTTGACTGCGCAAACACTAATTGATTAGACACCAAAATGATTTGTTTAAAGAGTTTTCTTTCTTCCCAAGTGCAGCTGCTCTTGGGCCTGGGTGGTGTGCAGGGCGCTGGCCCCCAGTCGCCTAGAGTCTAGTGGCTGGTCTAAGCGTCACCCACCTGAGGGAGGCTCCCTGCTAGGCGACCACCTGCGACTTTCGCCCTTCGGTGTTCCTCCTGGGTGAGGGAAAGTTGCACTTGAAAATCGTCTGGAAGCGAGTTTGCCGTCCACCAGCACCACCCCAGAGTTTTTCTCATGTTGCGACGCTGAATCTTGCCAGTGTCAGGGCCCCTCCTCCTTGTCCCTGTCCTTCCTAGCCCCCATCCTTAGAATTCTCTACTCCCGCGCGCTGCTAATAAAGCGCAAAGCCCCAGATGGGGAGACACTGGACGAGGAGCCTGAACCCGGATCAGGACAATTCATCGCCTCCTCCCCCACCCGCTGGCCTGGACAGGTCTCTTTTGTAATAGACCTCAACAATATAAAGTTATGACCAAGAATGAAAAGGAAAGCTGAAGGGTTGACTAGAGGAGGCCAACTCCCCAGGAACCAAACCCCTGCCTCAGCCTGCAGGGTCAGGATACCCCTCTTCCGTCAGTTTGAAGGTCTGGGCTTGAAGCCTTGAAAAGCTTTTGCCGAAGTGAGCAACCCCCGAACGGATTTCAACCCTGGAGAAGCCGCTTCTAGTTCACTGGAGAGCCCAGGAAAGCAAGAGGTTTTCTTCCTCCGTGTAAGAAATACCAGATCCTCGGATGGCCGCCCTGGCTGCCCTTGGCAGCTCCTAGAACTCAGAATCTCACCTGGAGTTGGCTTGAGCTGACAGTCCTTTGGCAGAACACCTTTCTTTTTGGGATTCTGAGGGGTGAGAAGGAAACGAAATAAAGGAAAGTGCAAAATCCCCGTTAAAAAATCTTTTCATGGGCAAAAAAAAAAAAAATTGTAATTTAAGGGAAAAAAAGGAGAAAAGGTAAGAACGGATAAACAAACACTGTACGCTAAATAAATCAAAGACTGGGAAAGAGAGCTAGAATAATTGATTACCACATCCTTGGTGCCCAAAGACTGGACAGAAGTCAGTGGTTAATCTTTTTAATGCTTTTCAATAAGAGTCCTCAGGCCACCCCTTTCTAAAGTTCTTGGTGTTCTAAGCTAACAGCTATTTTCTGAATAAAATTTCTCCAGAGGTTCCTCATTAGTTTAGTGGTGAGTAAAGAAAAAAAAATTTTTTTCTCCAGAGGTGAGGACTCCAAAGTAAGATAGGAGACCCTGGCAGGAAGCATCCAGGACCAAATCCTTCACCCCCAGGTATCAAGCGTCTACTGTAGCCAGA
The DNA here is from genome assembly GCA_963574575.1 of Galagoides demidoff. Taxonomy (NCBI): domain Eukaryota; kingdom Metazoa; phylum Chordata; class Mammalia; order Primates; family Galagidae; genus Galagoides; species Galagoides demidoff. Next base: position 27,344 of record CAUYQV010037143.1, read on the forward strand.
CACCAAAAAGGTGGGTCCTTATAGTTTAATTCTAGACTGGCTACAGGCATCAGAAATGCTGGTGAGTTACTTTCTGAGGCTCTGGTCAAGGAACCAGCCTTTCCCTGAAAAGCCCTGGGTGGAGGAATTTGTGCTGACATCTCTGCTTGCTGTTTGTAAGGCCAACAAGTGAGAAGTAAACATGTAATGGTTCAGAGGGTCTAGAAACAGAATGGCCCCCCAAACTGGGACTGGGCTATTTGTTGCATCCCTACTACTCACAAAAAGAACTAAAGAATTAATTTTGGAACTGAGGGAAGATTTTCAGAGAACCTGTGTGACCAGCATTTGGAGGGATGGCCTTATCCTTTTTCTCTTTTCTAAGCCTGGTGGAGTCACCCAGAAAGCAAGATTGTACTTTCCCTTCCTACCTCCCAGGCTCTAAATAAACACCCTAAAATCCTTGTTTTCACAGTAAAAATATTGCTAGCAACAAACATCCAGTCAAGTCTTATTTCCCTTTTGTTTACATATATACATTTTCTGCTGGTGACTGACACTAATTTTTTCTTTAAATTCCCTGCAGCTGCTCAAAATCTAAGCAGCTAAAAACAAGTCCTCCCCCCAGTCACACACATTGACCTCCTAATTTTCAAAGGACTCCTACTTGGACTCTTTAATTCTTTCATCCCCCTTAGAGCACCTAATGGGTGCCAGGCTTTGTGCTGGGCATTGGAAGAGGGGAGGAGGGAGAGGGACAAAATGACAAAAGCAATCCCAGCCTTCCAGCAGTGGATGCTCTCTCTTATGTCCCTCCGACACACATACATGCACACTCACCTTAACCAGACCTGACACGAGCATCCTTCCTACTCATCACATACACTTAGTAAGAGGAAAATGTTCTTACTAGGCACGGTGGCCCTTGCCTGTAATCTAGCACTCTGGGGAGATGAAGCAGGAGGATCCCCTGAGGCCAGGAGTTCAAGACCAGCCTGAGCAAGAGCAAGATCCTGTCTCTACAAAAAAAAATAATAATAATAATAGAAAAATTAGCAGGACATATGTGGTGGGATTCCTAGCTACTTGGGAGGCTGAGACAGGAGGATCACTCAGAACCAGGAGTTTGACATTGCAGTGAGTTATGATGATGCCACTGCACTCTAGCCAGGATAACAAGAGGGAGACCTGTCAAAAAAAAAAATTCTGAGACATCACATAAGTATATAGTAATACATTGTTTTCGACTGAGAAATCACTGCAATTCAGTCAATTACAGAAAAGCAATGGTTAAACTGTGGAAAGATAAGGGAGATTTGCAAACTAAACCAAGACCTACATACACAAGTTTTTAAATGTTTTAGAAAAAAATGCCAAAAGAAACATTAAATGAGCAACCCCACACATATTATGCCTTCCCAGAGCTTTCTTCTGGCTCCTTCGTTGGGAACCAACCGGGCCTCCTTTTCTTAAAGCCCCTTGGGAGTGGGGGAAGTTGAGTTCACCTGATCCCAGCCGTCTTCAGGTGGACTCCAGGGACTCAGCCAAGAGCCTCACATAAAGGAGGGTTTCCAAGATCAAATTCCTAATTAGCCACACAAAGAGAAAACCATGAACAGTTTGTGCACTTGATGGTATTTACTTCTTTCTTTCTTTTAACAAACTGCCTTTTGGGAAGAGAGTTGTCATAAGGGCAAATCAATTATTTCAGCAGGATTAAAATGGGGGGGGCAGACAACAGTTTAGCTCAAAGGCTGCCCACTGTTTTAACCCATCGTTTGGTCTCATATGAGAGCCCTTTTCCCTATGCTCTAGGAAAAGAGAACAGAAAAAATAAGGAACCAAGGGTGCAGCTAACTGCTAATGTAATGTGATCAACTAGGGAGAAAATATATGTTTTATGCTCAAATGCATGTGTGGGTGAATAAGTAGACATAGATATAAGTTTAAATAGAGTAATGGTGTTTTCTGAGTTCCTTTATGTCAATATGTATTCTTCCCAAAGACCTTTTCTTCTGTGGAGAGCCTAAATTCCAAAATGCTTCTTATGCAAGTAGACATGAAATCCATTGAGATGGACTCCCACTTCCAGGGCCTTCATTCTCATTGTTTGGACAGAACGGAAGTGCATTTAGTGGTATTTTCTCTGGTGATAAAACCAGCCAGATAAGCCAGTCCAGGACAAGACCACTTTCAAGGAAATCAGGTTGACTGTACCCACTGATCTTTACCTGCCTAGATCGTGATGGTGCCCTGGTGGCGGCAGGGACTTGGGCAAAGAAATGAGTTTGCTCATGCCTTAGCTGATGGGGGCATCTTCCCAAAGTTTGGCCAGCCTAAACTTTTGCCTTCAGAACTCAACCAAGACTACTACCACTATCACATTCCTGGCCTCCCTAGGGAGGTTGGGAACATTTGCAGTGGAAACACTGCCAGTGAGCTGTAGCCCGGTGGCCCAGCAAACAAACCCACAGTCTGAGTTTGGCCCAGAACAAGTTTCGTTCATATCTGGACCCAGATACCCAGGTTCTGAGAGGCTGTTCCCATTGTGACCACCGCTTGCCCGGGGCTGAGGCTCCTCGATGACCCGGCGTAACTGCCACGGGCCGGACAATGGGCACATCTGTCTTTTCTCCAAGGGATGAAAGCACCTAAGCGGACACGGCTCTGCCTTTTGTTACGGATTTTTTTTTCTTTTGTAAATGAAAGAAAGCCGGGGCATGTGGCAGCCGGGTGTAAGTCCCACACTGGGGGCCGCCCCACGCGTACCCCACCAGGCCCAAGGACCAGGTTCGGTTCCGGATGGAGAGTGACTGTGGGAAGGGCGCAAACACTCCCGATGCTGAATTGATTTTCAAATCCAGAGGTTTCTCTCCGGGACGCTGGGAAAAGGGTGTCCCTACGGCCCAAGCAGAGACCCCTGCGCCAGCATCCGTCCTGCCTGCGTCAGTACTTCTCGAAAGCAGCTGCCTCTGGGTGCTTTACCTTGGAGCAACCACAGGAACCTCTCGCGCCCCGTTGGCCACACGAGCACCCGGAAGTTAACATGGGTACCCACCCGGGAACTGGCTCTCCTCTTCCCACCCCCCACGGACTGAGTCTTTGGCGTAGCAGACGTGCAGCCTTAATTATGAGCTGAACAGAAGGACCCAGGCGGCGGGAGACAGCGAGGTATGGCGGGGATTGGGACTCTTGGCATAGAGTGCTCTTCTCCCCAGAGCACGGATGAGAAAGGATGGACAGATAAGTAGTATTCGGGAGGAGGAAGGGTGTGGGGTCAACAGCTTCCAAGGTGACACAGGCCCTTAGGCTATTTGCGCCCCTTCCGCTCCCTTCCCCAACATCATAGCCTGAGCCTTTTAAAGGGAGGGAGGGAAAGCACGGACTCCTGGAGGGAAAGCACGGACTCCTAGCAGCCCTCCGGGAAATAAAGCTCAGAGGGCCAGAGTGGAAGGGGTGATGACACAGTCCCCAGCTCCCCGGGCAACCTGCACGGGAAGCAGCAACTGGAGAGAGACTGACGAGGGCTTTCCATGTATACCGCGCAGTGATAGAAGCCGGGAAGGAGCATCCCGGGGCTGGGAGGAGAGATTCCACCCAAGCAAGGGAGACGAGCCGGGCGCCAGTCTCCCGGGATTGCGGCGGCAGGCCCAAATCTTGCTCCGCGCCAGTCCTTTGCACATGCCCGCAGCTACCCGGCTGTCCGGCGCCGCGGGGAAGGCACAGGGCCCCCTCCTTCATTTGTATAGGGACGTCACGGACCCGGTGCGCGGGGACCGAGGGGGAGGGGCCGCACTGCGCGCATGCGCGCTGCACCAGGCAGGAGAGAGGGCGGGCCGCGGCGGCAGCAGCAGCGACCGAATCCCGGCCACAGAGTCTGCAACAGTAACCGAGCCATGGCTGGAGCTGGCGAGTGGCGCTGGCAGGCAGCAGCCGTGGCAGGCGCGCGGGCCGCGTCAGGGGAGCCGAGGGCCTCACAATTCTAAGAAAGAGAGGGGCGAGAGGGGGCCGGGGGCGGGCGGGCTGGGGGCACAGCGCTCTCCCAACGGCGCGGATCCTTTTTGGAAATTAATATTTTAAAAAAATAGCCGAGGACGCAAAGGGGAAGGTGGGGGCAAGAGGAAAGGCGAGACACACATACACACACACGGAAAGAGAGAGAGAGACAGAGCCCCACAGTAAGACGAAGGAAGGAAGGAAGGCACCAGTCGCCGGCAGCCGATGTGAAGACAGGACTCCGTGCGCTGCTCGCCGCCTCCTGCCCGGTCACATCGATGTTGTGTCCGCCGCTCGCTCGCCCGGATCACGATGAACGCGCAGCTGACCATGGAGGCGATCGGCGAGCTGCACGGGGTGAGCCATGAGCCAGTGCCCGCCCCTGCCGACCTGCTGGGCGGCAGCCCCCACGCGCGCAGTTCCGTGGCGCATCGCGGCAGCCACCTGCCCCCGGCTCACCCGCGCTCCATGGGCATGGCGTCCCTGCTGGACGGCGGCAGCGGCGGCGGCGATTACCACCACCACCACCGGGCCCCCGAGCACAGCCTGGCCGGCCCCCTGCACCCCACTATGACCATGGCCTGCGAGACTCCCCCAGGTATGAGCATGCCCACCACCTACACCACCTTAACCCCTCTACAGCCGCTGCCGCCCATTTCCACAGTCTCGGACAAGTTCCCCCACCATCACCACCACCACCATCACCACCACCACCCGCACCACCACCAGCGCCTGGCGGGCAATGTGAGCGGTAGCTTCACTCTCATGCGGGATGAGCGCGGGCTGGCCTCCATGAATAACCTCTATACCCCCTACCACAAGGACGTGGCCGGCATGGGCCAGAGCCTCTCGCCTCTCTCCAGCTCCGGTCTGGGCAGCATCCACAACTCCCAGCAAGGGCTCCCCCACTATGCCCACCCGGGTGCCGCCATGCCCACCGACAAGATGCTCACCCCCAACGGCTTCGAAGCCCATCATCCGGCCATGCTCAGCCGCCACGGCGAGCAGCACCTCACGCCCACCTCCGCCGGCATGGTGCCCATTAACGGCCTTCCTCCGCACCACCCCCATGCCCACCTGAACGCCCAGGGCCACGGGCAGCTCCTGGGCACAGCCCGGGAGCCCAACCCTTCGGTGACCGGCGCGCAGGTCAGCAATGGAAGTAATTCAGGGCAGATGGAAGAGATCAATACCAAAGAGGTGGCGCAGCGTATCACCACGGAGCTCAAACGCTACAGCATCCCACAGGCCATCTTCGCGCAGAGGGTGCTCTGCCGCTCCCAGGGGACCCTCTCGGACCTGCTGCGCAATCCCAAACCCTGGAGCAAACTCAAATCCGGCCGGGAAACCTTCCGGAGGATGTGGAAGTGGCTGCAGGAGCCGGAGTTCCAGCGCATGTCAGCGCTCCGCTTAGCAGGTGAGCCGGCCAAGGAGCCGAGCGCTAGGGGAGATAAGGGACTCGGAAGCCAAACGGACCGTAGGAGGGAGGGAAAGAAGGTGGGTTGGGCGCGCTTCACCTCTCCCTCCTTCCCAGAGGTGGGCGGAGGCGGGAGGGGGTCCCTGTGTCTAGAAGGGCTAACACGCTGCTGGGAAACCGATCTCCTTCTCCAAGGTTCAATGCTTTGGCTGTGGAAACTCAAAGAGCTAAGCGGCGCGGTCACCGCGGCTGCTGGGGACGCGTTTGTGCGTGGGGACAGCTCTGGAACCTCGCACAGCGGGAGGCTGAGAGAAATCCCGCACCTGGCGAGACAAGGTCTGTGAGCCGCTCTTCAGCTGAGCACTCTAGGTTTGGGAAGAGGGAGGCAACTGTGCGTGGAACTGAGCGCAGCTGTTCCTCGCGATGCCACTGGCACATACCGGTCGCTGGGCTGGAGCTCACCAGACCTGCATCACTGTTTGGCTGAACCCGCTCCGGTGACCCACTCCCGCGCTTATTTTATTGGCGCTGGGTGGGCTTGGGGAATCACAATCTAAGAGTGCGGACCAAAAGTTCGGAAGCCGCTGGGTGGTGAGTGTGTGGTGTGGAAGAGGTGTGAGAGTTAGCAAGCGTTCTGTGCGTGGAAGCGGCTGTGGAAAGGAGGCAGACAGAACTGAGGTCCCGGTGGGAGAGGCAGAACACACGCCAAGCCCACGGTCTGCCTTCGCCGCCGACTCTCTGAGGACTTTGCATTCATTTTATTATTCTTCTTGGTGATTTTTGTCTGAATCCCTGTGCAAGCAGGTAGAGTGTGTAAATGTCCCCCAGCCGCGAGCAGAGGTTTCCCGGGCCTGAACCCTGAGCCGCGGGTGTTTCTGAGTTGAGCGGAAAGTCTCGGGGCTCCCCACACACGCTGAGTCTGGCTCCCCCAGACGGCCGGTGGGCCGAGGGGACATCCGAGCCCATTCTGAACACGGTCCAGGATTTCAGGCGAATTCTGTGGCCCCCAGGGGCAGAAGGTAGAGCTAGGGACAGCGGAGGGCGGCCTGGGTTTGATGAGACCTGGGCGGCGGTTGCCAAGTGATTGACTACTGGGTCCCTGCCTTCCCCAACCCGTATCTCTGCCGGGCGCCCAGGCCTGAGCCTTGGCGAAAAGAAAAGGTAAAAGCCGGAATGAGGGTTTGTTAATTAACTCATCGTTCTCCATTAATTCGTCCCTGGAGAACTGAGAGACAGTCAATCCGCTCTGAGCCGGGGGCACTGAGCCGTTTCACTGTCTAAAATCAAAGCGTGAGGACGAAGCCCCCCGCCCCCACCTCGTGCCTGCCAATGAGAAGCTGGGGGTTGGCAGGTGCCGGCTAGCCTGTGACTCAAGCCCGGAAGCGACCCAAAGAGTTCCCTGGGTCTGGTCTTGAGCGCTGAGCTCTCTGAGCCTCTCCCCTGCCTGGTTTTCCAGCCGGGCTCCGTCCTCCTTCGCTGCAAGCGAAGTGCTCAGGCAGATTCCTGCTGCCTGAGCCCCGGAGCCGGGCGAGGCGGGGGTAAGAGGACCGCAGAGGGAGGGGTGAGGCTGACTGCGTGACCTGGCAAATCCCAGGTTCCCGCGTTTCCACTGCCCTTGTGCCGCCGGTACCATATCGCCCCCCTTGGGCAGACCAAGACCTTGCGGGCAGCTGGGGTGTCGGAGGGGGTGGTCAAGAGGTCTGCGCTCATCCTGACTGCTCAGCTCTGCGGACGCCCAAGGTAGTGCCTTTTCACACTCCCACTCCGGCCTGGACCGGGTCTTCAGGACCATTTACCAGGCAGCAACCGCCAAGGCCAGTGAGTGGGGCGGGGGGGGGGGAGTGGGAAGAAGGTGGAAATGGAGAAGGTTACCCCTCCCGGAAAGCTCGATCCCTACCCCTGCCCTTCCCACCCCTTGAAGGGTTTGCTTCAGACTTCAGTGACCCTCCACCTCCACTGCCTATTGTCGCCTCCTAGAAGATTGACTCGTTTTATGCAGAGGCGACCCCCAAGGCTTGGAACCTGAGGCGTGAACACCCTCTGACCTCCAAATGTGGAAAGCAGAGCTCCGGGAAGTGGGGGAAAGAGCCTAAGTGCTGGGAGGCGGGGCTGGCGCAGAGACCCAAGTGGTCATCCAAGAGGCTCCTGTCTGGGCACCCAGCAGGGGTGGAAAGCCTTGCAGCTCTTGACCCCCAGCTCATGACTTTCTCTCGGAAAAAGTGAAAAACTAGGAGACTTCAGCAGAACAGGTGTTTGGTGCCAAACACTGAGCAAGCTCAGCGTCCTGAATCCCTGTGAAACATGTCGCTTCCATTTTTGTTTCAACTTAAAGGACTGGTGGGGAGGGTTGGGCCGGAGGGTTCTGTGCTGATCCAAGAGGGCCTTCTCCAGGGAACCTGGAACCAGCCTGTCAAGCCGCAAAAGCCAAGACCTATTTTTAAGTCACTGAAGAACAACGTTGATTAACACTTTCATTTAAAAGGTGGGGCAGGTTCTGAACACTCCAAATGACCTCTAGCAAGCCCCAGTGCAGGGGCTTTGAAACAGATTGCCAGGTGCTTGGCGGGCTGGGGACGTTCCTGACTGCCCAACACGGCCAGCTCCCACGTGCAGAGGTGCCTCCTCCAGCTTTGCTGGCTGCTGCACTCAAAAACCTTCCCCCAGTCTCCTCCCAACCGCCGTTCCAGGCCAGGGTCCACTAAGCTCGGTTTCTTAGCTCCACTGTGAAAGGGCGGCTTCTCCATGCCCCTCCACACCCCTCTCTGTGCCCCGAATTCTGTGCAGCCTGTTGAACAGGGTCAAAACCCTCCTCACGCTGCAGTGTGTTTGGGGAGGCGCCTTCCCATCAAGAAATTACAGCGGCTGGTGGAGGACTGACGACAGAAGGAAATTCTCACCAAATTAACTACCTTAAAAAAAATCAATATTTGTTCCCTCAATGTAATACTTGCTGCTGCCCCATTAAAACGCAGCGCGACAGGGTTCTCGCCACGTGTCCTCTCGGGTGGGGTGGGCGGATGGGTAGGTGCCGCGCCCCTGACGGGAGCGCCTATCAAGAGGGAAGGAGATTAGTTACCAATTAAAGCTTCCAGAAGGCATCGGCCACACCGCAGGAGCTGCCAGTAGGAGAAACACCGAGCACAGCACGCAGACCCAGAGACTGCGGCGCGTAGGCTGCAGGTTGGGCCGGACGAATGATGGACCACCTGGCCCCTGCCATCCTTGGAGATAAGGAAACCTGCAAATGCGGGGGAGTGGGGTTGGCCACCAGCACTTAGGACCGTACCCTCTTCCTACCTCATACTTGCCCTCAAAATGACCTGGGGAAGGACCTGAGGCCGGGAGGAGGGGTAGGGTGACTGCGATGAGAAAGTCTAGCCTGGCCCAACCTGGGCTGTGTTTGCCTTGAGTGGCCTTGGGGCCTGGTTGGTTGATAACTGGGCCCCACACAAGTCCATTTGCTTTTTCGTTAATATTTATCCCAGGCGGTGACATTTCCACTATCCCCTTTCTTCCCTGGGTCGCAGGAGCCGTGCAGGAATGCAGGAGTGTGACACTGGACCCTAGGCACCACTCTTCAATCCTCAAAGACTCCGGGCGGGAAGGGAAGCTAGCTAGAGCTGAGCGTGTGGGAGTCGGAATCTGGAAGAGTTTCTGGGCCAGACAGCAGGGGGAGAAGGCGTCAAGCGCAGCATTTTCCCCGCGTTTGGCTCAGCGTCCCTGCGCCGCGGGTGTCCAGCAGCGCAAGCTGCTTCCAGCTGGCTGCGGCGCGAACAAAGGGCTGGCGGGGCGCGACCGACCGTGTCGCCTCCGAGCCGGGGGCGAAAGGGGGTGCCCGCGGCAAGCGCCTCCTCCTTGGAAGGCTTGGGTGTGCCTCCTCCCAGCGTGGTAGTGGGACAGCCGGTTGTCAGGGGAAGACCGAGGAGTTCGAGAGTCCGCCCAGGACAAATGGTGGCTGTGGGTCTGGGTAGTCGACTGGCGACCCTCACACACTCAGCAGCCAATTTCTAAACCAAAAGGTCTCGCTCTTGGGAACAGTCACCAGAAGGCTCCACTTGACGCCTTTCTTACAGTGTGTGTCTGTCCCCTGGAGAGTGTGGGACAATAGTTTCCTCTGTGAAGATCCCATTAGCACAAACCCCAGCGAGGAGACGAAGGTGCACATGGGATTTAGAAGTCCGCATTTGGACTGGAAGGAAGACTGGGGCCTCTAGTATGAGTATGGCTGGGATGGGGGACACCTGCTTCTGGGGCTCCAGGAGTACTGAGGGCTATTGTGTGGCTACGTTGGTGTCAGCGCAGCGAGACGCCTGCTAAAAAGACAAAAGAACCCAACAGCCTCTTTGGAGGGTGTGAGGCTATCCCACCAGCCAGTGCAGCTGGGATCGCATTGGAAGCATCCGAAGATCCGATCCCGGTATTGAGAGCAAGCCACTCAGCCCAGCGCTCAGTGGTCACTTGAGACCCAGCTGGCCCTCTAGTTGACATTTGGGAAGGACAGTGGCAACAATAGCACATTTGTTTTGTAGCAGCAAAGCGACCCAAAGCCCAGGATGCGTCTGTATCTTCAAGCCTCAGCGCTCTGCGCTCCCAGATCCCTCCCCGCCCCGCCCGCCCCCACTTGGACCCATTCTGGGAGTAGCCCGACCCGCTCAGCTACAGAAGCTGCTTGCGCCCCCTGCGGGCCTCTGGAGCCTGGCGCCCAGCAAGCGTCCGCGATTCGCCCCGCCGCGGAAAGAGGCTTACTTGCCTTTGTACGTGCCTATCCGTTGTCCTAGTGACTCTCAAAACAATAGCTGTTTTGATAGGAAGAGGATGTGTAGTGGATCTATCGAGGTGCCCAACAAAGCCCTACTCATGGAGACACAATTGCCATCCCCCAAATTACACCCCGACTCTAACCTCCCCAAAGATGAGTGTTTAGATTTTCTATCCTAATCTACGCCTTTGTTGGCATGTTTTTATTCGAGAAAAACACGGTCAGAGTAGAGAAGGTGACCGTGGCGGTCTGAAGTCAGAGGTTGAGCCTGGCGGGTTGACAGGTTGACAATTCCTTTGTTTTTGTTGTTTCCTCCACCAGCAAACCTAGAGTCAGGAAAAAGCCCTGGGGCCTTGATCTTGGAAGTCTTTGTTCCGCCTCGTGTGGAGTAGGTAAAAGGGCATTCAGAAGCTGACCAGCCCTGGGGAGGCGTCAGGACCCTGGACAGGGCCCGAGCGTCCCGCTGCCTGGTCCAGTTTCTCTTCGGCCTTGGAAGGCGACTAGGATGTGTTTGGAAAGTTGTAGAGAAAACAAAAATTAACAGCTACTGTTCTGAAGTTTATGAGGGTGCGAGGCCCCGCCAGGACTAGACACTGGCATGGTCAAGTAATAGCAAAGATCAAACCTACCCGCGTCGATCAGGTAGTTGATCTTTCCGTCCCTCCTCGGCAGCTCTGTGTGTGCGTCTGAGTGCATGTGCACACCTGCTTATAAAATCGGAATTCGCGTCCCTGTGGGTGTGACAGGGGTTGGATCATTAAGCTAAAACGTTCAATTCAGTCCCTTTGATCCGCGCTGGGGAAAATCTATAGTCATCTCTAATCTACGAGGTCTTTAAGGAGGTTGTTACACGAGTTGTTTTGATGTCATCATTTCCACATTCTCGGCAAATTCAGCTAATTAGATGCTGCTACACAAAGTTATCAGAATAAATTGTTCTTACAGAGGATATCCGTAAAATTTATTCTTGATTTTCTTGTAAGAAAGAAAACCCTTACTCTAATGTCAGTGGTTAATTAAATAGGACAGTCTCAGGAACCTTGCTCTGAGCTTGCTAGTTAGAGCCCATGTCTGTCCCTCAAGTGACAGTGCTCAGTGTAAACTCCACATATTGGAATATTTAAGCATCAACTTAATGTTTTAAATCAACCTAGGAGCTTTGATGATGTGAATGAGAAATGGCTAGTTTCATTTCAGTCCCCATTAAAACAGCAGGATTTCCACACTCTTGGGGGGAATTGGTAAAGTGGAATGGCCCCCAACCTAAGGTAGCAACAGAAGGAGGATCTGAAGATATGGTTGTCAGAGGACACATTCCTTACAATGCTGGAGAAAAGTGTTCCACAAATATTGAATATTGAATATTCCACAAATATTGAATATTATTTTCATTGTTTCTATTTAAATAAGATGAGCACCTTTCAGGGAAGAAAGCTACCTTATTTCCACATGAAAAAAATGTCAGCCTCATACAGTCCAGTCAAAAGAAACCTATTTCTATAGATTTAGTGTACAATCATAAATCTCTACCTTCTATTAATAGGTTTGCACAGGTTCTTATTTTAGTACAAATATGTTAATACTAATGAAACTTACTTTCCCCCTGAGATGACAGGATTAGGTTAGGTGACTGGACCCATCACAAAAATCTGATTATTTGTATATAAACACAAAAGTTATGTATCACTAGGTCATGCTATGGAATAGTTCCAAAAGATGTTACATTATCATAAAATTGTAACAAATTCGCTCCTAGAAATTGTCTTCTCTTTTAGATAGGCATCTCTTTCAGACGTTAATAACAGCTGGACAGAACTAGATTCTAACTGGTACAACTCATCAAATTTGTCATAGCAATTGATAAGGAAGGAGCTTAATTTTGTTGTGCACATTCTCTTCGTCAGATACTGTGGTAGGCATATAAATGTTTTCATTTAATATTCATCGTTTATGCCAGTGGCTCGCAAATCTTGCTATGCATTGGAATCACTTCAAGCCTTAAAAAAAACACCAATGCCTGATTACAACCCAACATATTCTGATGTAATTGATATAGGGCATGACTTGGGCACTGAGATTTGAATGAGGTGTTTTTAACATGTGGCAAAGTTTTGGAGCCACCCGTCCATGTGGTAGTTACCATGATTTCCCCTGTTGTTCTCTTCAGTGAGGTTAAATAATTACCTGTGAAAACATAGCTGGTGACCTGAACTCAGCTTTCTCAATTCAAAGCCCAGGACCTTCTTACCCTTCACCTGGTGTTTCTGTTGACAGTTCCAGAGTGTGGAAATGTCTGATTCACTGTCACAAACACCCAATTGAGAAAGCCTCTCCATAATAAAGTTCTTGAAACTACGGAGAGCATGTCTTCCTTCTGGGATTCTCAAAGGTAATTGCTTATGGAAACTCAATTCTTTTATACTCAAGACTTGTAAGAGAGAGTTTTTAATTACTCTCTTTTGGAGAAGCAGCCAGAGGGAACGTAAGGCAGTGCCACAGCTGGGTGGGGACCCCAAGACTCCCTTATCCCTTCCTTCACTTAAACAATTACTGATGAGCAAGACCCATCTCCTTAGCTGTGGACCCGGGCCAGGGCTTCCTATGTCTTCAGGGTTTGGCATTCCTCTCTACACTTGGGTAGCAATTACCTTTTATTTTGCTCCACATCAGTGCCTGCCTTGTTATTGCAAAGCTTGCCTGTTACTCATATTTTAAGATTCTGCACTAAAAAATAACAAGTTGACTAAAACTCTGTGTATCTGTTGGCAGTTGTTCAGAGGACAACTCACAGTTTCTGTCAATCGCTGCATATTTCCAGGCAGCATGTGTTTCCCATCTTACTTTGCGTATGCCTTGGGGTACTCAGAATGGACAATTTCTGAGTCACTGCTTTCGTTTTCACATCTGGGCATGATCTCATAGTCCCAAAGAGAGGTTATCGGAGGAACACAATAAACTATGTGCTTTTCGCTTTCTTTCCTGTTGTCGTCTAAACCAGATCAATGGGGGAAATTAAATAAACAAACGAGCGAAGCGCGCCACCTAGTGACCTCCGTGCTCACTACAGGTTCCGCGACTGGAGTGCGTGAGAGGAGTGGCTAACGCGATTCAAGTATTGATGGAGTCACAAAAATCGTTCATTAAGGCAATTTAATCTTTGCTATTAAATGTCCTTTCAATTCATTTGGGGTAATTAAGATGCAGTTAAAGTGATTAAATTCTAATTACTTATGCTAGACAAAGACATATTTGTCACACTAATGCGGTTAACTAAGGACTCAGAAAAGAAAGTTAACATTTACTTCAAATGATGCAACTGGAAAAATCAGTTCCTCTTTTCATCATTAATCCAGTGAGCGGGGTGATTATGTAATGGCACTACAAGCTCATTAAAAAGGGGAAGTGCTGATTAAAATGACTGCTAGGAGGAAAACTTGAACCAGAAGTACTTCAGTACCGATTGGTCAGCATTCCTGGGCAAAACCGCTTGGTTTTATTTTTTTCCCTCCAAGCCTCCCACCCAAAGTAGTAAACAGTTCCTGAGTTTTCTCCTAACATTAAAAGAGGGAGGCATCACAGAAAGCTATTATTATCGGCCAGCAAACATGGTTAAACCAAAAGATATTTTTAAATGGTAAATGGATTCTTGGGGAAGAGAGGAACCAGGCATATGTCCAGGTGTGGGGAGGAAGAGAATTCCTGACGAAAATAGCTCCAGAAGCAAAAATTCCACTGTAGAAAAGAAAAGAAACCACTTCTCTTCACATGAACACCCTTCCTGTTATTAAGCAGTCCTTCTCCCCTTCCCCAGGTCCACACTGACTGCCTCTGATGGATGGAACAGAATCCTTTGCAGAGGATTATGCTACATTTGATTATTAGGCATACTCTGAAGAGTGTTAAGTACCCCTCCTGCAAGTTGGTCTCTTTTTAATATTTTTCACCTTCAGACGTAAAGCCATCTTACATTATAAACCATCAAGTCAGTGGGGCTATGTTGACATAATTATCACAGACAGTTTCCAGAATCTTAGGAAAGCTTAATTATGAGTGCTCATTGGAGAAGAATGATTTTAAACTTAATGAATTTAAAGTTTTCCTTCCTTACAAAAATGACTCCTAAAGGAGGTACCTACCATTTTTCTCGGAGGAGATAATTCAAGGATGAGAATGATCAGTCAGGTAACTAAGATTCATTTTCCCCAGGAGACCCATGTCTTTGGTACAGTTTAATCTGCATTTGAAACCACACTTGTGCAGAATCTATCTTTCCTCTGTTTATTTCATTGGATACTATTATCCCTATTGACTTCATAAGCAAAGAAGCTAAAGTTATCAAATTCGTCACTCACTTCAGTCAAACAACTACCCTTAAAAAACAAATTGGTCAGTTATTTGAATATTTATGGAGTCATTATTAATTTTATAGATCATGGTATGCCATCTTAAATTACTTTTTAAAAACCTCTGGGAGACATTACATCTGTGCTAAAACAGACCCAAATTTTACTCTTATACAGAAATCTGATTTAAACACCTCTATTTAATGATCTCTGTTTCAAGCTGTTTTCCCCAGAAATTCTAGGGGGAAACAAAGGAATCAAGTGTCCTAGAGAAAGGCTTTTGCAGTGATAAGCTCTCAGACTTCAAGCAATTTAACATTTTTGTGCCTCAGTCTCCTTAAATGAATTTGGCTTTAGGGTCCCTTCCAGGTCCCACGTTCTACTTTTCATTGTCTGCTATGATGACTGTATATCCACAGCAAAGCCCAGCTGGGACCCTGGTCTTATATCTCAATTAAGTACTAGCCCCAATATCAGGATCCAACAAAGTGCAGGGCTCAAGAGACCGGTCTCTTGGGTAGAGTGTCAAGCCAGTCTCTCTCTCTAGCCCATCCAGTCAGAAACACTGCCTTCTGCCACAAAAATGCTCCAGTTTGAGATTCTATTTCCTGTGTCTTAATAATACAAGCCATTGCCTAGGGTATGGATTATCAGGATTGTAAACTGACACCTTTGCTAAAAAAAAATAATAACTTGGCACCCTCTTATAATCCTGGACCCGCACATATCTAGCAATTCTAGTCTTTGGTATATATTCTAGATAAATTCACAAATGCTCCTAAAGATGTGGCAAGACTGTTCATAGTAGCATTGTTCCTAAGTGCAAGAAAACAGAAGGAGCCGAAATGGCCACTGATGAGGAATGCATGAATAAATCGCCATTTATTCATATAAGCAATAGTATACTGTGATGAAAATGAATGAGCCAGAGCTATACACAACAGCATAGATGAACTTTAGGAACAGTGCTGAGGTAAAAAAGAAGAAAAGAAGGCAAACTAGGGTGGACCCCCCAAAAGGGAAAAATACTGAATTTTTTTGGAAAAAAAGAACAAGCTAAAGAAAATCAAACCAGAAAAATATCATTTCCACAAAGCTCAAAAGCAAGAAATGCTAAACAACTTACTGTTTAGAAATGCATAAATATGTGGTAAACTTTTTAAAACTATTTTTTAGGACGTAACAACTTCACACCTATAACCCAAAACACTTAGGAGGCTGAGGCAGGAGGATCAGTTTAGCCCTGGCTGCAGGGGGCTATGATTGTGTCATCGCACTCCAACCTGAGTGACAGAACAAGACATTGTATCTAAAACAAACCAAAACAAAAACCCTATTTAAAAAGTGAATCATAAACACAAATTCAGGAGAGGGGTTCTCTCTGCTAGGGAAAGGCAAGGAGAGAAGAGGAGAGACCCATCTTCACAAGGCAGCTAGTTCTTTTGCTGAGTAGTGGGGTTCATAGGTATTCATTTTGTTGTTATACTTCCTCTCTTACTTACACAATCAATATTGTTTTTGAAGCACTAATTATTATTTAATTTTAACATTGAAGAGGAAAGAGATTGTTTTTGTCTTGTTGCCCAACCTAAACAATTTGGACCAAACAAACCCCAAGAAATTTTGTACTATCATTTAAGCAGGTCTAAGCCCTGAATTATATGTCAGCTTCATAGAAATTACACTCAGCCAATTGAGGACAGGGTGTAAGAAGTAAAAGAGGACATTTCATTAGAGATGGAAAGAAGAGTTAATTTTTTCATTCATTCTCCAGTCTAGGAATGAAGTGTACAATACATTTGTGCTTTGGAACTCATAGTCTAGCAGGAAAGAGAGATAAATAGTTTTCCCATACGTGTGTGTGTGTGTGTGTGTGTGTGTGTTGCAGGAAGGAGAAGTTCAAGGTGTGAAGGTGGGTCAATTTTGAAGATGTGGAGGATGACTAGGACTTGAGTCAGAAATGGTGGAAGAGGTTTCCAGGCAGAGGGAACAACAGAACGTGTGGAGGGCCTGGCTAAAATCTCTTTACAAAAGATTTCTTGGATCTAAATTACCATAAAACTGAATACTTATTTCTTCCCCAGCCCAGCTGAGTGATACCATACATTCCCACCCATAACAAAAGGTTCTCAGCTCGGCGCCTGTCGCTCAGTGGTTAGGACGCCAGCCACATACACTAGAGCTGGCGGCTTCGAACCCAGCCCTGGCCTGCTAAAAACAATGATAACTACAACAAAAAAATAGCCGGGTGTTGTGGTGGGCACCTGTGGTCACAGCTACTTGGGAGGCTAAGGCAAGAGAATCGCTTTAAGCACAAGAGTTTAAGGTTGCTGTGATCTGTGACACCACAGCACTCTACCAAGGTAACATAGTGAGACTCTGTCTCAAAAAAAAAAAAAAGTGTTCTCCAGGGCTGTGGTTTTCAGTGATGGGAGCTGTGGGCAGATGGTTTCCTATTCCTCTAGAACAAGTCAGATTGGTAGGGAGAAATGGTGCAGGGGGCAGGGGAGAATGTGTGTTGGTTGACATCTTCCCAGGTGATTCTAACAAAACTTCAAATTGAGAATTAGCATGTTGGTACGGAGGATTTAGGAGCAAATGACTTTTATTTTTGCCCCCTTATTTATTTATTTTACCCGCATTTCTGGAATAACCTATAGCTCCATATCATACTCTGTGTGTGTGTGTAAAATCTTTACCTTCTTTTGATCTTTTTGAAATCAAAAGTTCACTAAAAAATTCAAGATCCCTAAAGGAGTAATTAGTTCTACATGGCCTTTCATCTAAAAAAGTTATTACTGTTCCAAAGGCCCTTGCTACTCAAAGTGGCTCCCCGACCAGCAGCGTTGGCCTCACCTGGGACGTCGTAAGAACTGCAGGCCTTCGGGTTCCACTCAGACCTACTGACCCTGAGGCTGCATCTGAACAAGATCCCCAGACTGTGTAAATGACAGTCCGAGAAGACCCACTGAGGGCCATACTACATCATTCAAGGGGTCCATTTTCTGTCATGTGCCCTAATGCTGGTGGGTGCCTTCAGTGAGCTACGTGCTAGGCTGAGTAGCAGCCCCAAAGAGAGGAATGATGTGTCCTGCCCTGGAGGCTCACAGGGGGCAGAGGGCAGGTAAATAAATACTGACAATGTCTCTGATAAGTGCCGTGATCTAGGTGGCAGGAATAAGGTTCTGTGGAAGAAAGAAAGGAAACTGGAAAGAAGACTGAAAAGATGGGAAAGGACCTCGTGTGTCTGTGTAGCCCAAAGGAAGCTGTAACTGCTGTGGCCTGAAACGGGTAGACGTGTGCTTTGGAAATCCCCCGGGAGTGGGGGTCACGGGAGGACAAGTGGCAAGGCACTAGCTGGAAGTGGCAATGGATTGTGAGGGTCTGATTATATGTCGTCATCAACAAAGGTGGGAGAAGAGGCTGGGCAGAATTCGCGAGCTGTTTGGGAAGTTGGGCAGACATGGCAGGGAGTGACAAGGGAAGTGGAACTGGCTCTGTGGCTCTGGCCTGGAAGCTGGGTGCCTGGCTCTACCTGGAACTAAAAAAGTGGCTTGTTGATAAAGAAGGATGCTTCAGAACTGCCCACCCTCTCAAACATACTCAGGGTAGGCGGGCTCTCAGGCTGTGTTCAGATTTGAGGTGTTAGGTCGAGGAAATTGTTTCTGCCTCCCTGGAACGTGTCCCTGGGAGAGACGTGCTGTGAGCGTGATGAGAATGAAGTGAAGATCCCCGGTTCACTCCTTCAGGTCCATTTTTCACTTCCCGGTGTTGATGGGCAGTGATGGTCACTCACATTCTGGTCAGTCACCTGCCATTGGGCACACAGGCCTAAAGAACCAGCGGAAAGGGCTAGCCCAAATCCATGGCTACTGTTGAGAGAACCGAGAGTAACCCCTAGCAATGGTAGCTCAGGCACCCTCCCTCTGTACATAAAGACAAGAGGGGAGGAGATACAAGGAACAGACCCATCGGCAGTGACAGCAAGTGTTGGCAAGTCTTGGTTTAAATCAAGAATCAGTCTGTGATGGGAGCTAAGTTTTCTTTTTTTTTTTTCTTGAGACAGAGTCTCAAGCCATCACGCTGGGTAGAGTGCTATGGCATCACAGCTCACAGCAACCTCCAACTCTTGGGCTTAAGCAATTCTCTTGCCCCAGCCTCCCAAGTAGCTAGGATTACAGGTGTCTGCCCCAATGCCCTGCTATTTTTTTATTGTAGTTGTCATTGTTTGGTGGGCCCAGGCTAGATTCAAACCTGCCAGTTCCAGTATATGTGGCTGGCACCTTAGCTGCTTGAGCTACAGGTGCCAAGCCCAAAGCTAAGCTTTCTATGAGGCAAGCATATTTTCTTTTTTTTTCTCCTTTTTTAATAGGATATGTTATTTATTTGAGGGGGAGAGATGTACAAGTATATTTTCTACACTAAATGCTAAGCCCCTTCCACATTCCCTAAGCATCTTCTTCAACCAATCCCAAGCAAGGAAAATGAACAACATAAATTCCTGGTGTCCTAAGACCTGGAATTTGCATTTTTTCAGTGAGAGAATTGCCTCCTGTACACAATTGTTAAACTAATATTCCTGAAATATATTTGATCCTTCTAGAATCTTCTTTCTGAATGCTCTCTGGACAACTACTGGTGTGGTTCTTTAAAAACTAAGCATATTTTCATAACAAAGCAAATTTTGCTTTTCTCTGATCTAGTTTTCACAGTTGCCCCATGAGCATCAATTTTTTTTTTTTTTTTGTAGAGACAGAGTCTCACTTTATCACATTCAGTAGCGGTGGCATCACACAGCTCACAGCAACTTCCATCTTCTGGGCTTAGGCAATTCTCTTGCCTCAGCCTCCCGAGTAGCTGGGACTACAGGCACCCACCACAATGTCTGGCTATTATTTTGTTGCAGTTTGGCAGGGCTGGGTTTGAACCTGCCACCCTCAGTATATGGGGCTGGCGCCCTACTCACTGAGCTACAGGCACCGCCTGAGCATCAAATTTTTTTTTTTTGAGCATCATTGTTGTTTGGCGGCCCCAGGCTGGATTCGAACCCTCCACCTTAGGTGTATGTGGCTGGCGCCTTAGCCACTTGAGCCATGGGCGCTTAGGCGCATCAGATTTTTTAATGTTTTGTTTTTCATTTTGTTTTGTTTGAGACAGTGTCTTGCTCTGCTGTCCAGGCTAGACTGCAGTCATGTCATCATAGTCTACTGCAACCTCAAATTCCTGGGCTCAAGAGATCCTCCTGCCTCAGCCTTCTGAGTAATCCCTGGGACCACAGGTGTGTGCCACTGCACCTGGATAATTTTTCCTTTTTCTTTTTTTGGAGACAGAGTCTCACTAAGTCACCCTCAGTAGAGTGCTGTGGCATCACAGCTCACAGCAACCTCCAACTCTTGGGCTTAAGCGATTCTCCTGCCTCAGCCTCCCAAATAGCTGGGACTACAGGTGCCTGCCACAATGCCTGGCTATTTTTTGGTTGCAGCTGTCATTGTTGCTAAGCAGGCCTTGGGCTGGGCTCAAACCTGCCAGCCTCGGTGTATGTGGCCAGCACCCTACTCACTGAGCTACAGGTGCTGCCCTGGATAATTTTTCCATTTTTTGTAGAGATGAAGTCTTACTATGTTTTCCAGGTTGGCCTTGGAAACTCCTGGCCTCAAGCATGAACAGGCATACAGAGAAAACCCAAGTTTTCCTGCCAGCCTATTCCCTAGTTAACAAGTTCCCCTCCACTAGAGGAAACCCGTTACCAGTTTGTTGTGTACTACTTGTTCTTCAAAGACAGTCCATGGCTTTTTGAGTATATGAGCATTTGTGAGTGTATGTGTGTTGTGTGTGCACACACAAGCATCCATGTATCCATCTCTTACTATAATCAAGGGCCTCTTCCGTATCCCAAAATATAACTTTCTAAGGACAATAGTGAATGGCTCCTACTTCCTTTCATGCTTTTACCTGACAATCACCTCCCTAAAGGGTGCTGTCCAGAGAAACTACCTTAGTGATGAAATTAAAGACAAGTAGCACTGGTGACCACCCTTCTGAGTAGATTGAAAATGGTCCCAAGTGCTTTAATGTAGGTCCCCTTACGATACCATTTTGATGAAATACAACAAAAGTTGTTCAAAATTCAAGCCTATAAAATACAGGGTGTCCCAAAGGTTGCCAAACATAAGGAAATGGGACATTGTAGCCAAATGTACCTTTATTTACAAAATATTCATTACAAAATATTTTTGTACGTGTTGATATAAATATTTAAAATATTATATGGGTTTGCTAATTTCCCTATGTATGACGACCTTTGGGACACAATAAGAATACCATCCTTGGACACAACTTCTATATCATTTTAGAACACTGCCTTCAACATAAGGGAGGAAATTTTCTTCAGAAAGTTAATTGTTGGCTCAGCGCCTGTGGCTCAATCGGCTAAGGTGCCAGCCACGTACACCTAAGGTGGCGGGTTCGAATCCCCAGCCTGGGCCCACCAAACAACAATGATGGCTGCAACCAAATAA
>CAUYQV010037144.1:0-10452 GCA_963574575.1 Galagoides demidoff
AGTGTGGCCGTGCCCAGTGTCCCACCACCCTGCCTGCCCCACCCCAGTGTGGCCGTGCCCAGTGTCCCAGCGCTCTGCCTCTGGCAGGGAATAGACTCTCTCACTGCTGCAAATGGAGGAGACTGACACTTAGGGAGCCCAGGCTAGGAGAGAAAGTCCAGCTCTGGGGCTCTGGGGCAGCCACAGCAGCGGAGACTGATGCCTCTGCTTTGCGGCTAGAGAGGGGATGTGTGACACATTTTCATTTGATGGCTCTGTACCCGGGATACGTGGGAAGAGCCTGCAGGCCCAAAGGGATCTTCCTTTGGTGTTTTTTTTTTTTTTTTTTTAGAAATTTTATTTTGGTTTATTTATTTATTTATTTATTTTTGGCCGGGGCTGGGTTTGAACCCACCACCTCCGGCATATGGGGCCAGCTTCCTACCCTTTTGAGCCACAGACACCGCTCCTTCCTTTGGGGTTTTGATGGACAGGACACAGATGTAGACGAGGTGTCTGGGGGGCTGTATTCTATGCTGGCAGTGAGGGACCCTTCCCCCCCAGGTAAGAGCTGATGGGAGAGTCAGGCCAGCATGCAGGCTGCCTTGCCCTAAAGACAGGTTCTCCTACTGGAGCAGGAGCCCTGCTCTGTGGGTGGCCCTCTTGAACTCCTCCTCCTTGGCCTGTGCAGGGCCTGGGGAAGGGCCTCGGTCCCCCTGCAAAGGAGGCTGTGGGGTAATGCAGTGTGACAGGCAAAACCTCCTGGGCTCAGTCCTCACCTGGGTAGGAGGAATAAGGAATAGTGCAGGTGTTCTGGACTCTTCCTGCTTCCCATGTGAGGCCCCCAGTACTTCCTGTGACCCACTGAGGCCCTATATACACTGTAAAGTGCTAAACCAGGGTTGTGCAAACAGCCCTCCAGGGCAGGAGAGTCGGCTGACTTACCCTGTGTCCTGCACCTTAAGGGCGTCTTCCGGGAACACAGCAGGTGCAGGATCTGGGGACAACCAGACAAAGTGCACGAGGGCCATCTGTGCCCTGAGACCTGAGAGTGTATCTCCCGCGTGTCAGCGTCCTCATGGCCCCCACTCCTGTCTGTTGGTGGGTTCCAACAGCCACTGATGTGGCCATTCCCAGCACAGTGCTAGCTCTGTGTGAGGAGCCTTGGGGCTCAAGGCCCATAGTGGGATCGTTTTCCAAAGCAAGTGTGTGGAAGCCAAGCCCCAAATACACGTCAAACACACTGGCCATGAGGGCTGAGGCTTTTGGAGGCTACGTTTTTATGATGTGAAGCTTCCTGAGGTGGAGGGCTAATGAGGTCTCCCGTGCTAATGAGACCGCAGGATCGTGGATGTGGTGTTACTGGTAGAGACTGAGGCTTAGTCTATGGGTGATTAATCCCTCTTGTGTGCAATGAGCTGTTCTTTTGATGTTAGCAAGGTGGAATTAGCCTTCTCCCCCTTTTGCTTTCAAGTTGAAGCTAGTCTGTGCGGCAGCCCTGGAGAGGGCTGGGCCTTGCCGTGGGTAATGACCATGAACAGCCGCTGTCAGCACGGAGTGTCTGATGCTGGTGTTCACAGCTGTGGTAATTCAGTAAATGGCCCCTCAGGGTCCTCGGCTTCTGTGACTTCTGCTCAACTCTGGGTGCAAGTCCTGACAACATTCCAAAGACTTTCTAAATTTATAAAAACTGTGCCTACCTGGCACTGCTGCCACATTTTGCTGTAGAATCTAAGTTTTCTGGCTTGGTGCCCATAGCACAGTAGTTACCAAGTCAGCCACATGCACCGAGGCAGGTTCGAACCCAGCTCAGGCCTGCTAAACAATGACAACTGCAACCAAAAATAGCCGGGCATTGTGGTAGGTACCTATAGTCCCAGCTACTTGGGAGGCTGGGGCAAGAGAACCACTTAAGCCCAAGAGTTAGAGGTTGCTGTGAGCTGTGATGCCCCAGCACTCTACCAAGGACGACATAATGAGACTCTGTCTCAAAAAAAAAAAAAAGAATCTAAGTTTTCCCCCTGAGGTCACTTACTTGTCCTCGCCTCCCCTTCCTCCCAAAGCAGATGCTGCCACCAGTTCTTAGATCCTAAAACCAAATCCCCGGGTGTGCCGTGGAGATGGTTTGGCACTGAGAGCAGTTGTAAGATAGCAACCTGCCGGTTCCCCATGCTCATGACATGCTGGTCATGAGCCACTGACACGCCTGTCACCCTGGGGTGTCTCGATTTCACAGGCAGGTCTGGCATTCTGTGTCCTATGTGCAGTTTTAGCTAAAACCCTCCAAGGGCCAGCGGGGTTTCCTTTGAGCTGAGCTCAACTGTCCCCCTGCCTCACTCCATCTGGCTCCAGGAGTTTGCGTTCACCCCAGGCTTCCTGGTGTAAAGCCCTTACTCAGACCTGCACCACGTTTGTAGACTGATGCATATAGTGGGGTTCTCAACGCACATGTCCTAGCAATGTGAGTCTTCCCCACCCCTGTCCCTTGGTCCATGCTGTCCCAGTCTTAGAGAAGTCTGGTTGGCTGGGGACAGCAGCCTAGGGCTACGACTTACAATCCGCTCCCCCAGGCCAGTGCCAGGGTCTACATGAGAGCCTGTAATTGCACAGGGAGAGAACGGTCTCTGGATGGTTTTATCCCTGAGGGACTCTGTGAGCAGGGCAGGAAGCTATGCTCCATTGGTGTGTGCCATCCCCGTGGCCCATCTCAGTGTGCACCATCCCCGTGGTCCATCTCGGTGTGCGCCATCCCCGTGGCCCGTCTCGGTGTGCACCATCCCCGTGGCCCGTCTCAGTGTGTGCCATCCCTGTGGCCCGTCTCGGTGTGCGCCATCCCCGTGGCCCATCTTGGTGTGCACCATCCCCGTGGCCCGTCTCGGTGTGTGTCATCCCCGTGGCCCGTCTCGGATGCTGTGGTTTTCCCTCGAGACTGAGCTAGAGAGACATGTTTGTGGCAGAGCCCTACCCCTGCTTTCAGGCTCCCCTTTCTCCCCTGGCTTATGCTTCCTGAGCCAGGTTCCTGGGTGAGCCCCATCTCAGGACCCGCGTCATTATGTGACCAGCTGGGCACACGTTCCCAGCTGGTGTCCAGGGTTCTGCAGGACTCAACCCGCAGAGCAAACCACTACCCTAACATGTGACCCAGTCCCCTCATTTGGAAATGACATTGTTATTTCATTGAGAAAAGGGTGGGTCTGCGTCACACAGCATCCCTTTCCCGAAGGAAAACATGGATGAAAGCAGGGCTCGAGCAGCTTTCTGACCTCGGTGAGGATGGCAGCTCTTGACCTGTACGAGTGGCAGGCAGCTTGCCTTGTGTCCAGCACTGTGCAAATGTTTGACAAGAGTCCTCATGTTTGTTCATCACAATGCCCCCCAAAGTAGGTTTGCCATTCTCCACAATTTACAGATGAGGAAACTGAGACATAGAGAGGTTTGGAAATTTGTCCAAGGTCACACAGAACAGGTAGAGACAAATTCCCAGCCGGGCACTCTGACTCCAGACCCCAAGTCTTAGTTAGAATGCTGCAGAGTCTGAATGTTGGATATCTTCTGCTTAATTAAGGCTGAGTCTGTGAGCTGGGTTTGGAGCCAGGGAAAAGCCTCTGTAAGTCAGGTGTGTGTGCAGGGCTGGCCTTCCCCTCTCTACTCCTGAGACACCACATTAAGTCGGGTACCGAGTGTGGCCACAGCCCTCTCTTCCTCCCAGGACCTGACATGTCTGGGGTTTATCTGGGTGTTTAGGTACCAAAGGCTTCAGAGGGATACCAGGATTCCCAGGAGCCGATGGAGCACCGGGGCTCAAGGGCTTTCCAGGAGATCCAGGTCGTGAAGGGTTCCCAGGACCCCCAGGTAAGTCAGGATGGGACCCCCATTCAGCCCGAAGGCTCAGGACGCAGCTGACTGGGTGTCTGCCAACATTTAGAAGCAGTTTCAACACATGCTTGATGATGATTTTGTGCTTGTTCTTGGAAGATTAAAAACTCTTATCTTTTCACCACTAATACTCTGCTAGTTTTGCAGAAATACCTACAAATCTTTTAGGAAACAAAGAGGTGTTGCAGAAACATTGTCCTTTAATGGTTGACATTAAACATCCAAGGACAGCATGTCACTCTGCTGGGAGAGGACCCAGTAGACCTGACAGTGCGCACAGGCACAGGGTGCTGGGCCTTCTGCATCTCTGATCCGTCCCCACAGTATCAGCCTGAGCATGGGTCTCCCACTGCAGGGCCCCCTCCTCCAGCACACACAGCCCAGGGGGCTGTGAGCTGACCTCAGCCCTCTTTCCTCTGAGCACCACGTGACTGTCAGCGCTAGGGTCAGTCCTCAGAGGGGAGTGGCTTGAGGTCATTTGACTGAGGAAAGGCAGGTGACAATGGGTGTCCCTGTGCCCACATATGGGGTTTGGCAACTTTCTCGGTGAATAGACAAAGGGTGTCAACTCCTTTTGAAGAGTTTCAAACTGATGGGTGACCCGGGGTTGGCCCAGCGCCACGTTTCAGGGAAGCAGGTTTGTCTCTTCTGCCCCTGCTACTCTGCTGGCCACGCAGCTCTGCACCTGCACACTCAGCTGCACGGCCCGTCAGAGCTGCCGTTTGGGTGTTACGCACAAAACACAGAGCCTACAAATTACAAAGACAGTGCCGGGAGCTCTGGGGTCCTGAGGCCTTGTCCACTTTAGCTAGTTTGAGGAGCCAGATAGAGGAGGGAGGTGGAAGCGAGGTCCCTGATGAAGAGCGGGAGGTGAGCGCTGTGGGCTCTGAGGAGAGCGGCAGCGACAGCCCTGAGTCCAGGAGATGCCACGGCCAAGTTATCGCTCTTTCTGGAGTCTTCCCAACTCTTCTCTGAGAACAGCGTCATGCTGCCCTGTGCTGTGAGAGCATTCTGTTTGTTTCACCTTCTAGGGTTCGTGGGACCCCGAGGCTCCAAAGGTGCAGTGGGCCTTCCTGGCCCAGATGGATCCCCAGGTCCCATTGGTCTGCCAGGGCCAGCCGGGCCCCCAGGGGACAGGGGCCTTCCTGGAGAAGTCCTAGGAGCCCAGCCCGGGTCTCGGGGAGATGCAGGACTGCCCGGACACCCTGGGCTGAAAGGCCTCCCTGGAGACAGAGGGCATCCAGGATTCCGAGGTGAGTCCCACACCAGGGGAGAGAGGGGCCGGGTGGTGCAGGCTGTTGGGTAAAATGGCCAGGCAGGGCACCCCCCTGCCAGGCCATCCACATCACTCCTGGGCATAAGGTGCAGACCAGAGACCTCTGTGGGGACTGAGCTGTGCCCCAGCATCACCCTTCCTGGTGGCACTTGGATTTGTTCATGGAAGCGGGCGGGACACACACAGATATCTCTATGTGTCCACCGCCCCTCCACTCTGCTACCCAACCATGCAAATCCCTCCCCAAGATCTGTTACATGTGGGTTCTTCTGGAAGATGATTTTATTTTTATTTTTTTCATTTTTTTTTTTTGAGACAGAGACTCACTACGTCACCCTCGGTAGAGTGCCGTGGCGTCACAGCTTACAGCAACCTCAAACTCCTGGGCTTAAGCAATTCTCTTGCCTCAGCTTCCCAAGTAACTGGTTCTACAGGCTCCTGCCACAATGCCCAGCTATTTTTTGGTTGCAGTTGTCGTTGTTGTTTAGCTGGTCCAGGCCAGATCTGAACCCACCAGCCTTGGTGAATATGGCTGGCACCATAACCCCTGTGCTATGGGCGCTGAGCTTGGAAGATGTTTTTAAAACTTAATTCCTACAGGCTTCAAAATGTTTACGCTTGAAAACAGAAAGTGGTAGGAGGTTTCCTTGTGATACTTTACTCTTTCATGGAGGTTTCACCAAGACCGACGTCCCCCTTATGATGAGCTTCCTATGCCTTGCTCAGGCAGGATATTTGGTTTGGTAAAAATCCTAGTGTTCAAAGCATCAAAGTCCAAGGAGCTATTTCAGTTTCCATCAGTTCACCACTGGGATCACCATGGGAGCAGTGCGCATGGGCTGCCCGGCTGGCCACAGGGTCGGTTAGGAAGGCACAGCGGCATTTCTCCTAGTAAAGCAGGTTCACAGGGCCACAGACAGCTGTTTAACTGAGGGAAGCTAATTGTTAAGACTTGTTCCCTTTTAAACAAATGTTCCATAAATGGAAACTGACCTGAAATATTCAGCTCCAAAGAAATGATCCCTACCAACAACTGAGCGGACAGAGAGGTTTGCAGGGCGGCTACTGGAGCGGCAGCACCCGGCCGCCTCCCTCCCCAGAACTGGTCCCCACAGCCTCTCCACAGTCGAGGAAAGGGGTGTGGGACACACTGTGTGCCACTTGAGGGGGGTGTTCCTGCCATCCTTGTACGTGTTTGCAGTAAACCCTTGTAAATGGCAAATACTCAATTGTAATGTCCAGTGAGAACAGCTAGACTGAAATTATACTCAGAACTTTACAGTCTTCAGGCATTTGTGTCTGGATGTGTTAACAGGAGTAGAAAAGGCAGGAAGGGAAGGTGCCGAGATGCTGGTTACTATCCCTGGGGGACAGTGGGAGTTACTTTGATGTGATCCTTCTGGCTTCTGTGTATTTTCCAGATTTTTCACAATCCAGAAGCATTAAGAACCATTTTTTTTTATTTAATTTTTAATTGAAATCATAACTATATACATTTATGGATACAATGTACCCCATAAATATCATGGTGATTTGTTACACAAGAAGTACCATATTTGTAGAACAGGTGTGTGGAGGTCGATGTCTGAGCTGAGCAGGGCAGACTCAGCCCCCCACTCTTATCTCTGATGCCTGCAGGGAGCCAGGGGATGCCAGGAATGCCAGGATTGAAGGGCCAGCTGGGCTTCCCTGGACCTTCCGGCCAGCCAGGACTGCCTGGACCTCCAGGACAACATGGATTCCCCGGACTTCCTGGCCAAGAGGGACCCTTGGGGCAGCCAGGTGCCCCCGGCCTTGGAGGTGAGACTCCAGCCCCCAACACTGGGGGTCCTCACTATTCCGACAGCAAACTGTAGTGCCTTGCCCTGGACACCAAGGGCCTCCTGCAGACGGCTATGGAGAGCAGCTCCGCGTTTGTGTCCATTAGATATACTGGGGATTAGGCAAAATAAGAGAAATTCCTACTGCAGAAGTTCCAAATCACTGCTCTGGTTTGGAGAGGAGAAATCGTTTCCTGAAAGAGCAAGAGCTGGGAACAAAGGAAGATGGTGCTTAGGAAAGCCCAGGGCAGGTGGGCAGAGGGAGCAGTGAGGAGCCACAGCTGGAGGGCGGCTGCCTCACAGAGGCCACAAGGGCCCTGGGGGCGCTGCCTGCTGCCTGCCAGGGCTGCCGAGCCCACCAGCTCTGAGCAGAACCACGACCCCAGACTCTCACATCTGCTGGGCTGGGGAAACTCTAAGTACAGTTTTGCCCGCTAAGAACACTTTCTTACAGAAATGTCCCCTGCCATCACCATTGCGTCATCTAAGGACACCGTAGCACTGAAAACAGAAAGACACAATTGCTCTGGTACCACTTA
Organism: Galagoides demidoff; assembly: GCA_963574575.1. Classification (NCBI taxonomy): domain Eukaryota; kingdom Metazoa; phylum Chordata; class Mammalia; order Primates; family Galagidae; genus Galagoides; species Galagoides demidoff. The sequence goes on from CAUYQV010037144.1 coordinate 7,491, forward strand.
AGAGCCCCCAGTCTTAGTTCTCCAGTCTGCCACAGTCAGGCAACATCTCTGCTGGGGACCTCAGCTGGGGACCTCAGCTGGTCGGTGCTGGGAAGCCCTCATGCCACATGCTGCCCAAACATCAACCAGCTGCATCTGGCACATGGGCCTCCACCATGCGGGGGCCTCACCTGGATCCAAATGCAAGGGCTGGACAGGGCTGAGGCTAGATCCCCAGGTGCCATGCTGGCTGCACAGGGCCGCAGACCCCGGCGGGAGACTGGGGCCTTCATTTCTGTATTTGCAAGGCCTTGCCAGCCTCCAAATAGCGCATGTCAGCACAAGACCTGGGGAAGCCTCATCCTAAAGGAGCCCACACTTGAGCTGGGAAAAGAATCACACACAAAAAGGTTCAGGGCAGGACGGCAGGTGAGCGGATGGGGAGGACCAGTGTCTGAGGAGGTGGGGTGGAGGGACTGGAACAGGGCAGGGGCTTTCTAGGGAGGACACAGAAATGCCTCCTTGGAACCCCAGTCCCTCAGGCCAGCTAGGGAGGGGGCTTCATTTGAGGACACTGGTAGTCCTGACAGCAAGAGGGGGCCAAAGTTGAGGGGGCACTGAATGCCAAGCGGAGGAGGCAGCACCCTCGGCCAAGGGCAGGCTGTTCACATTTTTAACAGAGAAGAAAGAATTGGAGGAAACTGGCAGACAGCTGACCAAGAAGGGAGCCTGGAGGGCAGCAGTGGGCTGGGGGCCCGTGAAGTCCAGCAAGAATGAAATTGAGGTAGAAGTGAGAGGCCAGAGGTGGCAGCGGCAGCCAAGTGGGAGCTGGAGCCTCTCCCAGAACTGAGCCTCAGCTGGAGCCAGCAACAGCCAGGAGCCACAGGCAGGCTCTGGACTGGCCTGGTGGCCACACTCCAGCAGGGTTGGCAGGAACCCCCTCCCTGCCCCTCAGCACCCAGGACAGCTCTCTCCCTCAGCTTCCAAGGGCGAGAGGCTGGCGTGGAGAGTCACAGTGGCCTGGCCCTGGGGTGGCTCGGCCTCTCCGGAAGGCTAGCCCTATGGGATCTCCACATCTCCAGCCACACTGAGGACTCCCCCATGGTGGCAGTTTCCATTTCCCTTCCCAAAAGGTTTTCTTGTTGAAAAGTTGATGTCTAACAAGCACCAGGAGAGCTTTTTTCTGTGTGTCTGTCTGTCTGCTGATTTGCTGCCTTCTTCCTGGCAGGTCTTCCTGGGGACCGAGGGGAGCCCGGAGACACAGGTGTCCCCGGCCCGGTGGGCATGAAAGGAGTCTCTGGTGACAGAGGAGAGGCTGGGCTGCCTGGCGAGCGAGGCCATCCGGGAAGCCCAGGATTCAAGGGAATGGTCGGGATGCCTGGCACCCCTGGGCTAAAAGGCGAGTGTGCAGTGTGACCAGGGAACCACTGGTTGGGTGTCGAGGTGGGGCAAGCTGGCCGGGGACAGCTCTGTGGGGCATCTCCCTGGGCCACCAGGGTGCAGCTCAATTTGTTGCTCACCCAGGAGGGGTGGGTGACACTGTGTACACACGTGTGGGACCTATGTGCCTCAAAAAGACACTTCATTGACCCACCAAGAGAGACTGCTCCTGCCTGGGAAACAGCTTGTCTCTGCACAGGGACATTTATGGAGAGTCCCACTCAGGAGGCTGGACTCAGACCTGGAGGCTGGGTAATGGATACAGACCAAAACAAAACAGAAACACGCAGGCACCGGGCAGGTTTTTCATGCACAGACAGCCAAACTAGAGGCAGCACCTTCGGCCGTGAATGTGGCTGGAGGGTGTTGTTCTGTCTCCCCACTCGCCTGTCAGATTCCCACTCTGGGGGCCGTGTCCACACTGCCCTCCTGCCCCATGTTCCTCTCTAGCTCTCCAGAGAGACCCACACCCCTCTGTAAGCCCCAGATTTCTCTCCTAGTCTTCCTGCCTGACCTCTGTGTGTTTCCTTTATGTCCAGTTGGAAGACAACAGAGGCCATCAGATAAGGTCACCTACAGATGGTGTCCCTGGAAATCCTGCTTCATGTTCAGAATCCTAGCATCTTCTCAAGCCACTTGCCCTGCCGAGATGGATGGGGCCGGGCGAGTGGGTGAGTGCACGTGACTCACACCTAACCAGTGCTTTTCTCTTTCCTCTAAAGGAGACAGAGGCTCCCCTGGGATGGATGGTTTCCAAGGCATGCCTGGGCTCAAAGGAAGATCTGGGTTTCCAGGAAGCAAAGGGGAGCCTGGATTTTTTGGAGTTCCCGGTCTGAAGGGTCTGGCTGGCGAGCCAGGTGTTAAAGGTATGCCCTCCTGGGGGCCCCTGTGTCGGGTAGACAGCTGCCTTCATGCCGTATCAACACTGCTCAGAACAGATCCTCAAGAATCCACCAGTCCAGGAGACCCCAAACTGGAAGCTGCTATACATGTTAAAAAACAAACAAACCAACCAAACCTCAAGGCTTCATCCCCATGCCAATACTCTGGCAGTGTTATAGGGGAATAGTATCCAGAAGTAACTCTTAAGAATAGAAATGACGACAGCCACTAAGAATTTGATGTGTCATAGAAATCATAGTGCACTGTGACTAAACCACTGTAAGCATGAAGAGGGGCCAGGTGACAGACAGGCAAATTCCAAGAGAAGGGGACCACCTGGCTCAGGAGGACACAGCGTTCTGGGGCAGGGGGAGCTAACACCACGCCAGAGAGATCGTCACCCAGGAAGGAGGCAGGTCCCACACCCTGACGTGGGCAGGTAGCCAGACACCCAGAACGTGGGCGCCTTGTTCACTGAGTTCAGTACTAACAGGCCACGTTCTTCTGTTCAGACACCTATGTTCTGAAAAATCACCATGGATTCTAGAAACATCATTACTAATAGCGAGTGTGTTGATGATGTGGAGAAAGTGATCCCCTCACAAACGGCTGGGGATGTAAAATGGTGCAGCCCTGTCGTCAAGTGTGAGGGGGCCCCCTT
>CAUYQV010037146.1:0-34597 GCA_963574575.1 Galagoides demidoff
CCTCCCAAGTAGCTGGGACTACAGGTGCCCACCACAACGCCCAACTATTTTTAGAGAAGGAGTCTTGCTCTTGCTCAGGCTGGTCTCAAATTCCTGAGCTCAAGGAATCCACCCACCTCGGCCTCCCAGAGTGCTAGGATTGCTTTTTTTCATATTAGACAGGAAATGCATTGACATCATAACAAGATTTAAGGGAGGTACATCTCACAATTGTGAAAACCCAATGATCATAGTTACGAACTGTAAAAGGACCTGTATTATTTCTTGATAGTTAAAGTATTTTTTCAAAACACTGAAGAATAACAGGTAGGTATTAAGGGATGCCAACTAACATGTACTACTACTTACTCTGTAGTTTTGTAAACGTCAGAATACAGCCCTGCTTTCTGATACTTCTTCTTTGGGGGGCGTGGGGCCTTCTTTTCCCTTGGGATGAGAGAAAGCACAGGCTGCAAGGTACTTTCAGGTTCAGGAGGTTTAGCTGGGGTTTCAGGAGGACTGGGAATCTCAACTGGTGCTTCATTAATGCTAGAAAGAAAAATTTAAAGATAATTTTATTGTGAAAAAAATATTTCCTCCATTTTTTCTATTTATAAAAAAACAGCAATTAAAAAAAAGAGATAGGAGGACTTCCTTATCTGGCCATGTTGGAATAATTGATACCAGACTTGCCCTCCTGACAAAAACTAACAGAAATATGGACATCTGTCAGAAACTTAAGAGAAATTTTTTTTTCTTTTTGGAGACAGAGACACTTTGTTACCCTAGGTAGAGTGCTGTAGCATCATAGCTCACAGCAGCCTCAAACTCTTGGGTTCAAGTGATTCTCTTGCCTCAGTTTTTCATTTTTAGTAGAGACAAGGTCTCACTCTTGTTCAGGCTGTTCTTGAACTGGTGAGCTCAAGCAATCCACCTGCCTTGGCCTCCCAGAGTGCCAGGATTACAGGCGTGAGCCACCATGCCTGGCCAACCTAGAGAAAATTATGAAATATTACTATGACATACTGGACAATAGTGCAGCACTGTGATCTCCTAAAAAATGGGAGAAAAATGAGGTGAGTCATAAAACCACCTTGCCTTTATGACCGTGGTGGAGTAGAAACCAAGCAGAAAAATGGCCAAACCAATGAGTCGTAAGGGAAAGATTAGAATATGGAAAGGCTAAGGTAACTGGAGTTTGTGGGACAACAGTACCAGTATAGAAAGTAACTCTACAAATCTATGTATGGGTCTCTTTCAGTATACTGCTAAATACTAAGTTGTACATGTTAAGGGTAAAATTTCATATGCCTAGACAAAGAACTACTAGAGAATTGTAAGCTGAACGATTCCCACCCAGAGCGCACACATAATATAGTATATACTCAGATTCCAGAAGGCAGAATGGAAAGACATTGCTCAATATGGGGTGGAGGTAGGGAGTTCAACAGAAATCCCAGAGGGTGATATTATCTACTGTTGGAGGTCATAACTATTCCTGGAATAAAGGCCAGCCCTAGCTAAGCTTCAAAGCAATTTTCAAAAGAATCCAAGCTGATCCATAAGCAACTTAACTTCCTATTAAACGGTGGGAAAGAACAGAAAGAAGAGGAAAACATGAAAATAATGATGTGGAAGGAGATGGAAGACATAATTAAAAAGAAAACACTTAAGAATTGAGAGTGCTGGCTTGGCGCCTGTGGCTCAAGTAGCTAAGGCACCAGCCACATACACCTAAGGTGGCAGGTTCAAATCCAGCCCAGCCCGCCAAACAACAATGACAGCTGCAACCAAAAAATAGCAGGGTGTTGTGGCAGGCGCCTGTGGTCCCAGCTACTTGGGAGGCAGAGGCGGGAGACTCGCTTGAGCCCAGGAGTTGGAGGTTGCTATGAGCTGTGATGCCATGGCACTCTACCCAGGGAGATAGCTTGAGGCTCTGTCTCAAAAAAAAAAAAAAAGAAGAATTGAGAGTGCTTAATAGCATGTCAGACACTGGAAAAGTTCAGTGAACTTGAAGACAAAACAATAGAAACAACCTAAACTGATAAACAGAGATTAATTTAAAGAAACACAAGGATGGCTCTCTTCTCTTCTCCCCTGCTCTCTCTCCTCCTCACTCTCCTCTTTTTCTCTCCCCTTTTCTTTCCTCCTTGGTGCTGCTCTGCAGCCTCCCTCCCCCACCAATAAAGACTTTTCGTACAAAAAAAAAAAAAAGAAAAGAAACACAAGGATCAATAACCTACAGAACAATATAATGCTACTGGAATCTTGAAATCCCAGGACAGGAGTAGACTACTGAAACAACTGAACACTTAAAAAGAAAAATAACAAATACTAGATGATCAATGTAATATTTACAATATAAAAAAATGAAAATGAAAAAGAAATTTAAGAAAGAGTAATGACAAATTTTTTCCCAATCTGATAAAAAGTATAAAGCCAAAGTTACAAGAAGCTAAGCAAACCATAAGCAGGACAAACTCAAGTAAAAGAAATAAGGTACAGGTTCAGCGCCTGTGGCTCAAGTGGCTAAGGCACCAGCCACATACACCTGGGGTGGTGGGTTCAAATCTAGCCCTGGCCCACCAAACAACAATGATGGCTGCAACCAAAAAAAATAGCCGGGCATTGTGGCAGGTGCCTGTGGTCCCAGCTACTTGGGAGGCGGAGGCAGGAGACTCGCTTGAGCCCAGACTCGCTTGAGCCCAGGAGTTGAAGGTTGCTGTGAGCTGTGATGCCTCAGCACTCTACCCAGGGGGACAGCTTGAGGCTCTGTCTCAAAAAAAAAAAAAAAAAAAAAGAAATAAGGTACAGCATATGTCATTATAAAACTGGTGAAATTACTGATAAATAAAACAGATAAGTAAAAAATGCACATAATAAAAAGGAGTATAAAAATAAAAATGAGGGCAGGTACAGTGGCCATGCCTGTAATCCCGGCACACTGGGAGGCCAAAGTAGGATTGCTTAAGGCCAGCAATCTGAAACCTTACCAGTCTGGGTAAGATGGCAAGACTCCATCTCTCAGAAAAAAAAAAAAAATTAGCCAGGTGTGGTGGCACATAGCTGTAGTCCTGGCCATTCAGGAGGCTGAGATGGGAGGATTGCTTGAGCCCAAAAGTTCCAGGATGCAGTAAGCAATGATTGCACCAATATACTCCAAGAGCAAATAAGTTGTCTTAAAAAAAAAAAAAAAGCCTAGCTCAGTAGCTCATGCCTATAATCCTAGCACTCTGGAAGATAGGTTGGTGGATGTTTTCAGGTCGGGAGTTTGAGACCAGGCTGCACATGTGATAGAAAAATTAGCCAGGTGTGGTGGCAAGTGCTTGTTGTAGTCCCAGCTACTTGGGAAAGTGAGGTAGGAGGATCCCTTAGTCTGTGAGCTTAAAGGATGCAATGAACTACAAAGATGCCACTGTACTGTGGGTTCAGAACTTATGTCTGAACCAGTGTACAAGGCCTGACAATTAAGTTCATGAATTCATCCTAGAAAAACTGCTATACATCTCATTGCTGAACGGCACTCTAGTCACCTTTGAAGTACTCCCCTTGGATACCATGCTCTGATTCCAGTGCCTAGTCCACCCTTCGAAGAGATTTTGGATTTTTTCTAGAATGACCATCAGAGCTGTTGTCATATGAGGTTTGACAATTTCATAAACTTGCCACTGTGCGCTTATGTTGGCAGCACTGTACAAACAACTCAGTGAGGATTTATAACCTAAGCATACTACATATCAGTATTTCACAACTGCATTTGTTGTTAGCATGTGTTGCTGCCTTGTTAAGTGCAATTTATTATTGTTGTTGCATGTTTTTGTATGTCATAACAACGATAGCTCTGATGGTCATTCCAGAAAGAGTTCCAAAATTGCTTTAAAGGGTGGACTAGACACTGGTGTTGGTGCACAGCTTCCCAAGGGAAGTACTTTGAAGGTGACCCTAGTGATGTTTAGCAATGTATATATATGTAGCACTTTTTCTATGATGAGCTTGTGAATTTAACTATCAGACCTCATAAAGCAGAAGGTAATGAGATGACATCTAAAAAGAAGAAAGGAGGTTAGGCACTGTGGCTCACTCCTGTAACCCTAATATTCTGGAAGGTAGAGGTGGGTGGGTTGCCTGAGTTTAGGAGGTCAAGACCAGCCTAAGCCAGAGTGAGATCCCATCTCTAAAAATAGCCAAGCAATGTGTGGTAGGCACCTGTAGTCCCAGTTATTTGGGAGGATAAGGCAAGAGAATCGCTTGAGCCCAAAAGTTTGAGGTTGCTGTGAGCTATGATGCTATAGGACTCTACTGGGGGTGGCAAAGTGAAACTCTGTTTAAAGAAAGAAAGAAAGAAAGAAAGAAAGAAAGGAGAAAGGGAAAGAAAAGCCTGACAAAATATAATAGAATTCTAAATTGGTCCAAATAATCTTTAAAAGGATAAGGTGATTCTGGTTCCACAAGATGAAACAGATGTACTTCTACCTATCATTCCACTAGGTACAATTAAAAGCCCTGGAAATTATCCATAAAATAAACCCAAGCAAATAGATTGGCTAGGACCTTGGGATGTAAGCAATAACCTGAAAGGAAATTTCCTAGATATTCTATTTGCCTGAGATGCAAAAGTTAAAGACTGCATCAGGAACAAGGTAAATGTCTGTTCTCATCCTATGTACATCAAACATCATAGTAAAGGCCCCAGGTAGTACAAAAAGGCAAGAAAAAGAAAAAAAGACAGGAAGAAGGATAAACTATCTCTATTTACATATTATATGACTGTCTTTATAGGAAAAGTGAAAGAATCTACAAAAAAGAAACTACAGAAGTAGTATCATTGCAAGTTTTCAGAATCCAAAGTCAATTTCCAAGTCTATATCTACTTATTATCTACTTTCTATAAGTGAACAAATGAAAATTTTTTTTTTTTTGAGATGGAGCCTCAAGCTATTCCCCTGGGTAGAGTGCCATGGCATCACAGCTCATAACAACCTCTAACTCCTGGGCTGAAGCGAGTCTCCCGCCTCAGCCTCCCAAGTAGCTGGGACCACAGGCGCCCACCACAATGCCCAGCCATTTTTTGGTTGCAGCCATCATTGTTGTTTGGCGGGCCCGGGCTGGGGATTTGAACCCGCCACCTTAGGTGTACGTGGCTGGTGCCTTAGCCGATTGAGCCACAGGCGCCGAGCCAGAATTACTTTTTCAAGATCACTAAAGTATGATATTGTAATTTTAATGGAGATTTTGGTAAACCTGTAGTTGCTTTGAGTAGTATAGACATTTTTACAACACTGATTCTTCCAACCTGTAAGCACGATATGGTCTTCTGTTGGTAGCATCCTTTGATATTTATTTTCTGTGTGTTTCATAGTTCTCCCTGCAGAGATCTCTCACATCTTTTGTTAAATTTATTCTAAGGTCTTTTATTTTCTTTGATGCTACCGTGAAGGTTATTGTATCTTTGATTTGATTCTCAGCTCGACTGTTGTCATATATGAAGGCTATTGATTTGTGTACATTGATTTCATATCCTGAGATATTGCTGTATTTCTTGATCACTTCCAGGAATATCAGAGTTGAATCCTTAGATTTTTCTAGGTATGAAAGATCACATCATCAGTGATGATGAGTAATAATAGTTTGGCTTTCTCTGTCCCTACTTGGATACCCTTAATATCCTTTTTTTGTCTGATTGAATTGGCTAGGACTTTGAATACCTTATTGAATAATAGTAGTGAAACAGTTGACATTCTTATTTTGTTTTGAGACAGAGTCTCACTCTGTTGCCCGGGGTAGAGTGTTGTGGCATCATAGCTCACAGCAACCTCAGACTCTTTGTACTCTTCTTTCTGTTTCTCTCTTTCTCTCTCTCTCTTCCCTCCCTCTGTCTCTCCTTCCCTCCCTCCCTCCATCCCTCTTTCCCTCCCTCCCTCCCTCTCTCCCTTCCTCCCTCCCTTCCTTCTGTCCTTTCTTCTATCTTTTTTAGCACAGACAGCATCTCATTCTTGCTCAGGTTGGAATTCTTGAATTCCTGGGCTCAAGTGATCTGCCCACACCAGCCTTTACAGATAGTGATCATTTTTGTCTGGGTTCCAGTTATAAGCAGGAATGCTTTCCATTTTTCTCCATTCAGTATGATGTTGGTTATGGGCTTGATGTAATTTTTTTTTTTTTTTTAAAGACAGAGTCTCAAGTTGTTACCCTGGGTGGAGTGCTGTGGCATTATAGCTCACAGCAACTTCAAACTATTGGGCTCAAGCAATTTTCTTGACTCAGCCTCCTGAGTAGCTGGGACTACAGGTACCCACTACAATGCCTGGCAATTTTTTTTTGTTGTTTTTGTTGCAGTTGTCATTGTTGTTTTAGCCAGACTGGGCTGGGTTCAAACCCACCAGCCTCTGTCTATGTGGCAATTAGATCAGAACTATATGAAATTGAGAACAAAATCATTCAGAAAGTTAATGAAGCAAAAACGTTGTTTATTCTTTGAAAAAAGAAACAAGATTTCCAAACCCTTGGCCAGATTAACCAGAATCACAAAAATCTCTAACAAGATCAATCAGAATTAAAAAGGGAAATAACAATAGTTACCAAAGAAATACAATATATCATTATTTAATACTACAGAAATTTGAAACTGTGGAGGAAATGGACCATTTCCCTGTAATCACGTTACTTTCCTAGACTCAAAAGAAGAAATAGAACTCTTGAATAGACCAATATCAAGCACCAAAACTGAAAGAAGAATAAAAATGTTTTCAACAAATTAAAAAAACTCTCTTGAACCAGGTGGTTTCACACAAGAATTCTACCAAACCTTCCAAAAGGAGCTTGTACCTATTTTGTGATTTCTATTTCAAAACACCGAAAAGTAAGGAACCCTCTCCAACTCCTTTTACAATGCAAATATCACCCTGATACCAAACTCAGGGAAGGATGCAACAAAAAAGAAAAGTACAGACCATTATTACTAATGAGTATTGATGGAAAAATACTCAAAAAAAAAAATCTTAGCAAACAGAAGTCAAGTACACAACAACAACAAAAATTCATCATGACCAAGTGGGCTTTATTCCAGGCACACAAGCCTGGTTCAACATATGAAAATATACATAGATTACTACAAAAGTTTTGAGACAGACTGCGGCATGGTACATCATTTTACTTCCAAGAAACGCAGTAAACACTGTTCTTTCTGATTCACATGCAAGTTCCAACTTCTTCAGCTGGTTGGTGTTGCTGGAAGGGCTTTATTTGTTTTTGTTCACATGGATGTTATGTTTTCTTGATTTTTGTGTTTCTCAAAACTTTTGTAATCACCAACATAATTTGATAAATGTATGCAGTGAATATCAACATAATTCACTGCTTAAACAGAAGTAAAAATAAAGACCATATCATCCTTTCAATAGCTGCAGAAAATGCATTTGACAAAATAAAGTTCAGCATCCTTTTTTGATAAGAACATGTAAGAAAATTGGTGTAGATGGACTATTCCTTAATTATTCTTTTTTTTTTTTTAAATTTAGTAGAGGTGGAGTTTTGTTCTTGCTTAGTCTGGTTTCAAGCTCCTGAGCTCAAGTGATCCTCTTGTCTTGGCCTCCCAGAGTGCTAGGGTTACAGATAGGAGCCATTGTGCCTGGCCTGAGCTAAAAGATATTTTTTATTGTCTTATACATCTAACTGGTAATTTTCTCTTGGTCTTAATGAATGATGCTACAAATTTTTGTTAGAGATTGATTAGTTGTGCCTCAAAGTAAAAGCCTGCTAATATGGTTACAATTTGATGCTGACCAAATGTTCTTTTGGAAAGTAATTTTCACATCTGCCAACTAAATTTTATCATATATCAAATTAGATGTTAGGACTGTTTTTTACCATCTGTATTCTGTAAACTTTTGAATGTTAATCTTCCTTGATTATATAGAATATATTTTTTTAAAATGAGAAATCTGTTTGACTTAATCGGTGATGGATTTGTAATATGTTAACATTCTAATTATAAAGAGTTTTAGGATTTTAAAAATAAAGTAGGTTCTCACGTCTTCCTGCGCATACAAAAATTTATATTCTCCAATACTTTGTAATTAGGTAAGGGTCATAAAATTGGTTTTTACCAGTGGAGTATGTGTTAAGTGATATACCACAGCCAGTCCAATCAAGTTAAAAGTCTTTTAGTGATTAGCTAATGTTTTTTTCTCCTTGCCCATAGTGGTCATGGGTAATATGTGCTCAGATGTCAGATTTACAATATTAAAGTATCCTGGATCCTTGAGTCACTATATGGGAGCAGCCTTGACTCAATAGTCTTAACACAGATGCGAAATCAACTTTTGTTGTACTAAACCAGTGTAATTTCTGGGTTATTAATTATTGAAGCATAGTAGTACCTTCTGACAGACCTATCAAGAAATGTGATAATTTGAACTTTTATTTTTACCCACATAATATATGAATATATGCTTTTACTTAACCATTTTCAGCTAATGTTTTGATTGATTCTGCTTTAAAAAGCTCTCTATAATACGATAGAGTAATTTTCGTACACATGGCTATATTTATTTAAAATATGTTTTATACCTATTATTCTATTGGCTGTTATCAAATATATAAGTGCATGGTAGCAATTATGCTTGACCCAGAAATGTTGAACTCATCTATTTTATTTGTAATGCTTGTCTTGGGACATGATTGATTATGTTAAATGTGCTCCACCCGTTGAATTTTGTTGTTATATTTTGTACTTGTCACATAGAATGCTTAACATGAAATATTTATGTCTCCTGAGGAGCCTTAAATGTGCGCCTCAGCATTTGAAGTAGACAATGGTGGTAGTAAATATTTATTAATTGTAAAGCATGACACCAAAATTTATGAGATGGACTACACGCATATGGAATTTCTATACTGAATGCCAATGTACACGTTGATGTGTAATGGATAATAAAGCTGACATCTCTGAAAATGACTGCGAGCTCCTTTGAGGAAAGAATCTATAAATATATTGAAAGCATTATTTAGCCTTTTTTCTCTTTATTTTTTTGTTTTGTTTTTCTCAAACTTTGGGGAATGGATGAGTAAGGACTTTCGGTGAATCATGCCCTCTTCCTTTGTCCTCGTGATGTTAGTTACTCATACCACTGACAGCTCTTTATGGAGCACCTGCCCTGCTCTACCATGTTTCCCTAAAAATAAGACACTGTTTTATATTTGTTTTTTCTCAAGAAGACACACGAGGGCTTATTTTCAGGTAATGTCTTATTTTTATTAAGCATAATGTAACAAACTACATTTATTCAAATACAGTTAAGTCACCTTCTTCTGGAACCTGATAGGGGGAGCCGACCTTGGTGGTGGGGCTGGCACTAGTGATGCATGAATTCCTTTCCCCTAGCCATTCGCATGTGTGCAACAGGATGCCTGTGACTGTGGTTACCACAAGCACACTGGTGCAAGTGCAAATGGCTCAGAAAGAGGAGCTATGGCAGATAAAAGGTATTCCAGTCTTCCTTACCACTCTGCATGGAAATGCATGGCGTGGCTATGCAGATATGCTGCATAGCCATGCCCATCACTAGGTCTTATTATCAGGGTAGGGCTTATATTTAACAAATGCATAGAAATCCTGCTAGGGCTTATTTTGGGGGTAGGTCTTATTTTGGGGGAAACATGGTAGTTACTCATACCATTGACAGCTATTTATAGAGTACCTGCCCTGCTCTAGGTGCTGAGGTAGAACATTTATAAGACAATGTTCCCCCTCTCATGCAGCTCATCTTTTACAAGGGGTCAAAGGTAAATACATATGATGGTTTCATAGAGTAATTGCTATGAAGTCAGTATGATATGGAGTGTGGTAAAAGAAGATCTCTGAGGGGAGGTGATCTTTGATTTGAGTCCTGAATCATAAGATCCAAGGCCTATAAAAATCAGATATTTCATTATTTTAGAGTTCACAGAGATGTAAATAAAACAGTAAAATAACTATTAACTGATACTTTCTGGTTTAAATGCTCTATGCAGAAGCACTACCTTATATGTTCCCTGAAACTGAAAATATGCTCCAGTGGCTATGCCTAGTAATAATTATCAACTTTAGGTGCAAGAATCATCAAATCTATTATCAGGGCGGTGCCTGTGGCTCAAAGGAGTAAGGTGCCAGCTCTGTATGCTGGAGGTGGTGAGTTCAAACCCAGCCCTGGCCAAAAACTGCAGGAAAAAAAAATATATATGTATATATATTATTACACCCATTTTTTTAAGTGTGTGTGTATGTAGGCCTTCCATCTTCCAATAAGTATATCAGTGTGTCAAATTTGACATCTTATCTTATGTAGTTTTCTTTCTGTTCAAGTTATATTACTTATTCATTATTTTTCTTTGCCACCTAAAGAATTGCCAATGTCTTCCTAATAGTCATCCACTGACTCTATACCAATTTCCTTTTACACTTAACTAAACCCTGGAAAAATGTTAATTTGATTATTACCCTTAGCCTCCATGGACACATATTTGAGATTCTCTATCAGCTTTGTTTTGCTCTTAGAATGGAGTCTTGAGATTCCAAGGGACTGTGGAAACCCCCTGTGGTCCCCTCATGTCCCTGCCTTTTGGGTCCCTTCACTCAGAACCCAGGAATTGGTGGATTTCTTTACTTTAGAAATCATCAGCTTTGTGTCCTGTTTCATCCTGCCATAGTCTTTATGTATGCTATTTCATCTGGAGTATTCTAAACTCACCTCATATCCTAACGATTTCTTTACAATTTTCAAACTCTGAATTATTTTCAACACAAAGAAATACACTGGTAGTACCGAGAAAATGTACACACAGTTTAAGTGATGCTTTCTTTGTATTAAGTTTTGAAGTTGAATTGAATTACAGTAGCAATGTGTAGTATGATTTCAGTTAAAAGATTGCATTAATCAAATAAATGCTAGCATCACCTTGCAACAGGCAGAACAGTCACAGAAAGAGGCAGCACAGGAGTCGTTAGAGGAGCGCAGGACCATTCTGAAGTGGTATTTGAAATTAGAGAATGCTGTGGAATTTAATGACAATGGAGGAGTATGCAAGCGAAGCTGCAATAGGGCTAACAATTGCATACATTCATGAGAAGTTAGAGATGCATGGTCCTGCGTGTGATATGCTCCAGGGAAGACCTGGGAGGACTCTCAGAGCGGCAAGTCCTGCTTTTGCTGTGGTGTTCAAGGAGTTTGCACCTTTGCCACAGAAGTCAACTTTGCAAACAATGTGCATGGGAGACAGCACTTAGCAGACCAGGCATACGATGCAGTCTTTAAATAGAAAAATGGGAACTTTTCATCCTATAATCATTACAGGCACTGAGAGGTGAGAGCTGACCTTGTGGAGTATTTGCCCAGAGAGTGGATAGGACAGAGAGGAACAGTTGAGTTTATCCCTTGTTCTCCTGACTTACCACTTCTTGATCTCGACCTGTGGGGGAACTTAAAGGGTGTGGTGTCCCACAGAAAACTGGCTACACTGGTGGCACATGGGGGACAAATTGAAATGGCATGTGCAGTGATATCAATGTCGGTCAAGTAGCAGTTTGCCATAATCAGCAGTGCCTCAATGCTGCTGGGAACCACCTTGAGTGCCTCTTGCACTAGTCAAAGTCAACTGTGACTTGTATTCATCTTTTGTTACTGGTATTTATTGAATGTTACAATTTTAATATAGATTTTCTTTAAAATGTGTGTACATTTTGGCATCATCTGTATGTATCAATAGAATAGCATAGCAGACATCGTAATTTACACATTATGAAATTAATATTTTGTTAATTTTTTTCATATTTTTCTAAAACATTAAAGTGTTCCAGGAAACATTGAAAGTCCTTTAGCTACTATTTCATTGTCTTTCCTCCTAACTCAAAATCAACCACCATTTTGATCTGGAATATTCCCTCAATGATTTTATACTAAAACTTCCATTCTTTGGACGATTATAATCTCGATATGAACTTGGATAGGAGTTTGGATGGCACATTATGGAGCGAAGAATAGCATATTACCTGAACCTATCTGGCTCTCGAATTTCAAATAGCAAGTGATGAGAGTTTAGATAGAGATTCATACAAAAACTGCTGCCTTAACCCATCAGTTCCTAAGTTTGAATAAGAAAAGTTTAGATAATGAGGGTTCTCAGAATGAGTGCATGTATGTATTTTGCATTTTATGAAATTAATATAAATGGATTCATATCGTTTATAAAATTTCTGGTAGTATATGTCATTTGTAGGTGTATCCATGTTGACCTACGTTATTAATTTTATTTGCTATCTGTTATTATATGATTAAGCCTTAATTTAATTATATGTTACCTTATTATTTCCTTTTCCATAGTATAAGTAATGCTTCAAGGGCATTTTACTTATGCCCAGGTGTAAGAGTTCTTTCTACGATAGATATCTGTAAGTGCGATTGCTAGGTTAATACTTACACATTGTCCATTTTACCAAATATTGCCAAATTGTTCTCTAATAGAGTTTTTCCCATTCACTTGTGACCCCTGCTGAAACATCCTGGTCTTCATTGGCTTCCCCAAACACACACATGTCAACATATGCTACGTGCTTTCAGGTGAATCTCCCTGATCACTAATTAGGTTGAGTGTTTTTTATTGGGTAATTTTTTTTTTTTTGGTCAGCTGCCTTTCCAATTCTTGTATCCAATGTTACATGTGATCATTTTGTCTTTCTCTTTTACAAATACATGGAAGTGTTTTACATGTACCTATTAGAACGTTGAGCTGCACCAAACACTTACTTGAGAAACCATCTGAGCTCTTCTGCTTCCTGACACTGGACACATAACTCTCAGATACTTACCATAGATGCTGTTGGCCTTTGTTTTTGTGATTACCTTGTAGATACTTTCTCTTCCACTAGCCTTCATGGCCAAGTTTAGGAGTCCTGTCTGTTCTTGCCTGTCTTCATAGCACAAATACCCAACAGCAGTGCTTTGCACACAGGAGATACCCACACTGGTGCTTCCTTAGTAAGTGACACATGAATGGATGGATGTTAGTCGTATCATTTTCTGAAGCAAGTTATTAATCATGCTTAAATCTTTAGAGTATAAGGAAGATTAAAGGAAGTCTCTCTTTAGACACACATAACAGTTCAGATCATGTTGGAGAAGGGTTTTTAAGATTAACAGTCTAAAGTCTAAGATGATCATCCTTTGAGACTTAAAATTATGTTTCCACTAGCTCCTGTCTGCTGATCATAACGACCTTCTTCAAATAATACATGAAATAAAGAAATGCCTAGAAATAGTGAGAGGTAAATGTGGTCCCTCATTTTAAGTGCCCTTTAATGGCAAAATGCTGAGAACAATAGAATTGTTCCGATCAAGACGACCCAAACGAGACTCATTGGATTGATTGTAAACGAGTCCAGTTGTGAACAATGCACAGTTCTTAACTTGGTTGAAGTTTGCTGAACTATAAAGAAAATACTTGAAATGTGATCTTACACTGTTATGATGAATAAAATCTCCAAATTTTCTTCAAATTTATATGACAAAGGAAGAAGACATTAACTATTGTCAAGATGATTGTTTAATTTTTCTTTTATAAGTTTTTCAAGCACAAGGAAACTTTGGGCTGCAAAATTATCTTCTTAACCACGTCTTCTTTTAATAGCACATAATACTACATATTTGACATGAGTTATATTGACAAGCACAGCAATGTATCCTGGGAAAAGTATTTCTGTCTTCTCTTTTTGTCTATCTCTCATACAATTCCTAGCAGTTTTGGAAAGGTAATGGGAAATAGCTAAGGTTGAAGCAGGGGGCAGTGCAGGAGGTGAGGGTGTTTAGAACAGTGCCCCTCAGGACCAGAAATGTTCACCCAATGTTTACAGAGTGCTAGCAGGCATTGTAGTAGCGGGTAAGAGATGTAAGGATATCTCTTATCTATTTCCTATAAGGATATAGGAAATGTATAGCCTTGCCTTTTGGTGCTCTGGATCTAATGGGTGAAAGAGACATAGTGTCATTATACTGGGGTAGTAACAGCCTTAGAAATAAGAGCAGGTGTAGTAACTTAGAGTGGCCCAGGATGTCAAAGGCACATCTGTGACCTGCATTGTAAAGGATGGGCAGCAAGAGTCTGCTGAAGAATGAAGGGAGGTCATTCTTGGTACATGGAGGAGGCTGAGACACGTCACAGGGGTGCGAGTCACTGTGGCACATGGTGAATCTGTAGGTAACTCGGTATTAGCTTTCCAGACAAAATGTGGAAGGAAATGAAATGAGAAAGATTAATAGCCATGGAAGGGCTTGGGTGTCAAACTATTAAACTGTGATCCCTGACACTTGAAATGCTATTGTAAGGAGACTGATAAGCAAAGTTGCATTTGAGATTTTACTTTAATTTAGGTAAAGTGAAGAGAGATCTGAGTGGCATCATCTGGAGGCAGAGAGACTAGCCAGGAAGCTACAGCAATAACCTGGTGATAACGGATGATAGCCAGAATCAGGGAGTAACAACGGGATTGGAGAGCAGGATGCACGGGGGACACATTGAGGAGGCAAAGATATTCATTATTAACCAAATTGGTTTGTGGTTTAATGATGATTTTGAGAGGTAAGAAGGGTACCAAAGGGGCAGTGAGAAACGCAGGGCCAAACACACCCCGTCAGAAGGTCTGAGGAGGAGCGTGAATGGCAGAAGGCATAGCACTCAGAATGGGCTGTTCTGTTGCAGGAAAAACAATCAAAGTTTCAGTATTTTCACAGCACATTTATTTCTTGCTTACGGTTCATACCACAGGAGGATTGAGAGGGATCCCCACCACACACAAGAATTTGGGGACTCAGGATGCCCCACGTGGTCACTACTTTTTACCTGCAGCAACTAGGGTGCCTCCCAGCAGCAGGGAGAACTATGTAAAGAGCTGTCTCTGGACGTTCCTGGCCTCAGCTGAGAAGTTACACAAACGCATTCTCCTCACATTTCTTTGGACAAAACTAGTCACATGTCTCCATCCTTCTTATAATTTGCACAGGAGCCTGATACGTGTAATCTTCAGTATGCTCAGAGGGAAAGGAGAACCAGATATTGACAACTAGTGAATTATAATGAAACTCCAGGACAGGCTAGTCCGCTAAGGTGTGATGTCATACAGCATAATGCTGGTTAATTTAGGTGACGGGGAATGGCTAGAACACTTTGTTATAACTTCTTACTGTGTGCCAGGGCCTCTGCTAAACTTACACGAATTAAGAGATTTTAATTATGTAATTCTCACAGTCATCCAGTTATACAGAAATTCTTTGAGATGTTAAAAATTTTAAACTTGGAACAGAACCTTTCAAATAGTCATTCTAGAATAAACTTTTTATTTTGCAAAGGAAGCAGCTACTGTAGGAGATGGACACAATGCGTCTGAGATGACACCAAATCACGCACCACAGTGTAGAACAGACTCAGCGTGGGCTCTGTCTGTGTGTTGTTCCTCTGTTCCAGGATTTGGGTCCCAGTGATTTCACAAAAGCTTGGTGGCTTTTCCTATAGCTGGGCAAAGTTACTGGTACGATCCTCATAGGAAAGAGTGAATCTAAAGCTGTACTTAAATTATCTCTTATTTGGGCAGCGCCTGTGGTTCAAAGGAGTAGGGCACTGGCCCCATAGGCTAGAGGTGGTGGGTTCAAACCCAGCCTTGGCAAAAAAAAAAAAAAAAAAATCTTTGATTCAATATTTGTATAATTTCTGTGATTTGCTCAAGATATGGCTGGTTAGGAAGGTTTTGTGAATACCTTAATAACGATGTGTTATTGTATGGCCTATGACCTGTATTCTACTGGTACTGAAAGTTAGGGAAGTGGACATGTTTCCTCTTGTTAACCCTCTAAATGCTGATTGACAAAAATAACCCTCTGTCTGTATGATTTGGAGTCATGTGATTGGGAGTCACACCAACTTCTGGCTAGGAGATATGGTAGCAAGGAAATGCAGCATGCCTCTCGTGGGCTCTCACTGTCTATAGAATTATCTGTTTAATATGAGAATTGCCTCCTTGGTATACCTACTTTCTGCTTGAAAATTCAGATAATAGAATTGCAAAATAAAAATGTATTTTAATTACAAAGGCCCACACGAGATTAGGTGTGCTATTAAACTGGCACTTTGGTCAATACACACGATCACTGATGCAAGTGGAATGAATGCAAAAGTTAATTTACCTTCTGGTTGCAGAATTTGACAAGTATTATACTAAAGTCTGCAGCCAAGAACGAGATTTAATCCACCTATGATTTATAAAATAGATAAGTAATACCAAAGAAAAAGAGATAAGTTATGAGATTAGACAAAAAAGGTTCTCATCAGGGACAAGTATTTTTGGGAAAGCGCAAGTGAAGAAATAAGCCTCATGTTTCCTAAACCCTGCTGCTCTGAGGGGTGTCCTGGGGTCATCTACAGATACAGGGTAAGATACAAAACAAGCACATTTTGTCTTGCTGAAGAATCTATTTCAATGCAATTTTTAATTATCAGAACTATTCTTTTTATGTTGTTATAAACGTGGCTATGCTATGAGGGAGTATGCCTGACTTTGTATGTTAAAGTAAGAATTAAGAAAGCAGCCACTTTCATCTTCCCCAAAGTTATGGATTGCTGTCCCTTGGGGTTATGGTTTTGATACCAATAAACTGAGAAACAGATAAAGTTTGCTAATTGGAGTGACAAAAGTGTATTAATTACTTTTTTTCCAAAGAAACAAACTGATAGAAGATAGCCATATTTATTTATTTATTAGGAGGAATTGGTATATGTGATATAGAGGCTAAGAAGAATCAAGATATGCAGTTGACAAGTTAAAGATCCAGGGCAACCTTTAGTATAGTTCCAGTTCAAATCTGAAGTCCTGAGAACCAGGGGATTTCATAGTATAAGCTCCAGTATGAGATTAAGGCCAAAGGCAGGAGAAGACGGATGTCCTAGCCTATAGATAGGCAGGCAGAGAGGGCAAATTTTCCCTGATTCAACCTGACTGGATGAGCCCAAACACACTGAGGACAATCTTGCTCATACCTTCTACCCTTTCAAAGGCTAATCTCGTCCAAAAACACCTTCGCAGTCATACTTGGAATAATGTTGCCCCAAATATCTGGGTGCTCTGTGGCCCAGGGAAGTTGGCATATAACATTAATCATCACACTAAGTTTGTGGTTTTACTTTGCTTTGAACTTCAGAGTAAATAATCCAAAGTGTCAGTTGGCAGGTAAAGAGGGGAAAAGGCCATGTATTATTATTCTGCTATGAACATGAAGTGGGCAATGAGGCAGCCAAGTAATGAGAGGTTATCTGCAGTTACAAAGCTTGCAGAGCATCTGAGAACCTTTGATTTTTGTATTAGAGGACAGAGGGTTGGCTGAGCCCTAGGCCACAATGCTCTTAAGACACCTGTCACAGCGATGATTTTAGTCTGCCCTTTTCCTACAGAATCTCTGACCTCCATTCATCTTGGCAGAGATTTGAATTGTACTCTGAAACTGTGAAATAGAGAGACAGATTTAATAATCATTCCACTTAGTAAGTACAGCTGGGGCAGGTAATTAAACAGGTTTTCTCTTGCCAGCAGGCCCATAGCAATGTGTAATAGCTCAGAGTCATGGTCACAGCACTGGGCTGAGACAGAAAGCTAATATCACACAGGCCCTCTCTGTGCAGGCCCATGTCACACCACCCTTCGTAGCAAACAGAAGTTATTAAAGGGGCCTGGTCAGGCCACCAGAGACCAGACAAATTTTCAGCCTCAGGAAAATTGGATTTATAGGCTCAAAAATGAAAAGGGCCTAGAATAATTGGAAACTATGTTCATTATCATTGAGGTAGTTGACATGAAATAAAATGTAATCATTGTGAATCTTTGATTTTTCTGGTAATGTAAATAACTTTTCAAACCTTGGGTAATTTGTTTATTAAAAAAAATTCTAATGTTTGTAGCATTAGGAAAACACACCGTTTAATGGATGTTGGATGTAGTAGTATTTCTGGAGTTGTCTGTGCCTACTGGGTTTGTGGTTTGGGGGAATCAAAGGCTGCCAGTGCAGTGGAGGGCCCTGAACCGGTTGCTCTTGTCTGCTTGTGGAGCTAGGGTTTTTCTGCCTCCCCTTAGGTCCCTCTGATTGGCTTGTGGCATTTCTGTCCTGTGCCTTGATTGGTCGCTGTCCGTTGGCAGTCAGTTTTCTACCTAGCAACTCGGGTCTCCTCCAGCCAGGGGCTGGGGCCCACCTCCTCACTGCCCTTGTGCCTCCCATCACCCACCATGCACAGTGCTCTTGGCTGGGTCCATGATCCCCAGCTGGTATCAGGTGGGTTTCGGGTGCCCCTCCTAATTTTCCCCCAATCTCTCAGTTTCTCTTTCTCCCCCTAAATTCCCTTTTCTTCCGCTGGCCTCCTCAGTAGCCCAATAATGTGTAGCCAAAAATACTCATGTAAGATATGAAAATTGGCTTTAGTATAATAGCATTTTGTTAGGAAAGGGTTCTTTTTCTTTGAGAATGGAAAGTGAAAACTTTAAAACATTTTAAAAATACCATTAGTTGTATCTTCAAATCATTCAGCCATTTTCCTCTATGTACTATTCAAGTTATGTTTTGCTATGTAACAATCTACCCTGGAAGTTAACTGATCAAAGTATTTCATAATAGACATACTTCTGTCTGACAATGTGAATCTTACTTTCTTTCCATTTTTACTATCATTATTGCTTAATATTTTGTTGCAGCAATCTTCTGATTTCTTTTCTGAATGTATTTATCTTCATTCATTCTTTATGAGGTTTTTGTTCTCAGTCCTTATGTTAAATATTGTTATTGCCATTAAATTTAGCCTTTTTAATTCTGTGAAGGCAAAAGTGGAAACCTAATATACACATGCATAAGTAAGAAAAAAAAGAGAGAAACAAACTACCCAGCAATTTTGTGTCTGAAAACATTAAACATTTTATTGTACTTCAGAGTTTGGGGTTTCAGAAGTTTGGCCAGTGCTCCAGTGAGTGAGCAGATGGCCCACGTTGCAGTGACCTAGGTCACTTTTTGGTCTTCAGCCTACTGCTGGTCTGGTCTAAAAGGTCAAAAAAGCTTGTGCTTTGGAGGGACAACTGGAAGTCTGGGCATATCTGGCCCTTATTCATTCTCTGTAAAGTCTCCAGGGCTCTTTATTTGATCTCTCCAGCCAGGTAATAAGATGGGTATTTTATAAGTGACTCAAGGTTTCAAGAACAAGACACAGGAGTTGGAAGCTCTTACTGCCTCAGCCTAGAAATTAGCACCAAGTCACCTCTGTCATATTCCCTTGGTCAATATTAACAGAGATTGCTCAGATTCCAGGGAAGAGGACAGAGGCCCCGTCTCTCAATGGAAGGACTTTAAACACAATTTGACAACTTTTAATCTTACTACAAATCGTCCCTGACTATGATGACTCATTCACCCTGACAATTTTTTGACTTTATGGTGGTATGAAAGCGATATGCCGTCAGTAGAAATTGTACTTCAGGCTTTGAACTTTGATTCCTTTCTGAGCTCGTGACATGCCAGGTGAAATCTTCCTGGAGATATTCAGCACTTTTTTTATACAATGTGATTTATGTTAGACAGTTTTGTCCATTTGTGGGCTACTGTGTTCTGAGGAGGTTTAAGGTAGTCTTAGCTAAAGTATAATGTGGGATAGGTTACATATATTATCTTCATTTTTTACGTATTATCTTTTCAATTTATAATTCTTTATTGGGACATGAGCCCCTTGTTAAGTAGAGGAGCTTCTGTCTTTTTCTAAGCATACCATAGGCATTGGATGGTAAAACTTGACTTACCCCCCAAAAGGGAAAAATCCACATAACTTTATTCAGAAGATGCTTAAAAGAAACCTATTGTATACCATTCAAGACAAAACTTTTCTAATATATTTAATTTATTTCACTTCTCACTGTTGAAAAGCAAGAAGATTCATTAAACGCTATTTAGACTACAAAATTATTTAAAGATTACATCCATCATAAATTTATGAAACACATATTATATGAATTCTTGCTGTGTTCCATGAAATAGACAAAAGGACTGCAAAATGAATAAAATACAGTACCATCCCTTAAAGGGCTTATGTTCTTTGGGGGGAAATGGAACTATAAATAAACAAATACAATTCTTACTAGAGTGTCACAGCAGATAGAGGACAAGGACTGAGGACAGAAATCACATGTTACCATGTAGGATAAAAATGTGAAGGAAATATTTTTTGCACTTATTAAATATAGTTCCAAAATAAGGCTATTAATCTTTAGAATGCATGTATGAATTTGGCACTATTATATATCCATTAGAGAGTTGAGCTAATTGTCTGGGAGCCAATGTGACTTAGCCTAGTTCACTTTCTGCTGGATGGTGGAGCCACATTTGACCCCTGTAAGATACTCTTATGATGACAGCCACAGATAGCCCCGTCTTTCACCACATGCTAGAAGACATAATTTGACCAGGCATTAAAGAAAATCTGACAGCTTTTATACTCTCGCTTATGAGTTTTCAGTTTAAAAGAGCATAGTCAAAATATCTAAGAATGAGTCCTCATGGACAGCCTAAGGGCTCCCGCCATGGTGCTTCATTCATGCCTTTCTCCCTTTAGTACGAAGCAGCCCAGGCAGAGCATGTGCTCCAGGGGGGGCAGGTGCTTGTGCTGGCGTGTGCTGGAGCCACTCCCACTGGCTGGGGAAAGGAGATTGTTACATATTCTTGAACTTTTCAAGCTGGTTGTCAAACCATTGGTAGCTTGAAACTAAGGGTGATAGGTGTATTTATACCATAATAACCCACAACTACAATTCAGGATTTGTTGTTGATGGAAATGATCTTGAGGAAGGGAAATTTGCACAGTGTACTAGGTATAAAGACAGAGTTACTTCAGCAGCAGGCATACTTTGGTGAACAGGAAACAAGGGACATATAGGAAGGATGACGAGGCCAGTAGACTCCTGTACAGAATGTGAATAGAAATCGGATCGCAAAACTGTTTCTTCATTTTTGGAAAGTCTTGGGGGATTACGTTTACACATGATATTTGTACATTTTTTAAATGATTTTCAAAATACAAACTAATTTATTCATTTCCCTTAATAACAGCCATTGTTGTTACCAGTTTTCAGAAAGTAAAATCAACTGAGAGTCAAAGAATTTAGATGCTTTTGATCTACGAGGCTTCCCTGGGCCAAGTGTCCAAGTCAGGATTAGAACACAGGCCCCTCTGCCTCAATTCCAGTGTTCTCTGTAATTCAGCTGTGTTCCCAAATCCCAAGTTAAAGAGTTTAGATTCTCATCTGGTTACAGGAAGTCACTGAGAGGGTAGGACGCCAACAGGACTGCCTTTGGGTTTAGGAAGATGGTGCCGGTGTGTTCAAACTTACTGTGCCTCTTCTCCTTCTGCCCTTCCATGCTTCAGTGATAACAGAACTGTTTTTAATCTAAAATGAAAATTAATTTTAAATGTCATAAAAATAATAAATACACTTAGTTTTGTAACTATCACTGATGCATAAAGCCATGATGCTTGCTCCTCTGGTGATGGCCAGGCAGCATGTCCCGAGGAGCTGAGCCACCACTGGGAGCTGACGTAGGCTTCCAATTCACTGACTGCTGATCCCGATGATACATCTTGTCCTAATTTCAGCAGGGTGTCAAAACTCAAAATACTCTTCATATATCAAACACATAAGTTTCAACAAATCTTTATGAATAGCTTGGTGACATTTCCATTATGGTCCACCCATCTGGGGAGGCATCAAATCTAAATATAAGTTGCTTGGCACGCTCTCCCCTGTGGTTCCACTTTCAGCAGCGGGGGAATGGCTTGTGGGTGTGTCTGGGACATGGCTGGAAGTGGGGACAGGCCAAGGAGGGGCTTGGGTGCAGCAGTCAGTTTAATAAATTTCCAAAATTAAATGTTTTTGTTGTCTTGTTTTTTGGTGGGAGAAAGGTCAGGAAGACTATACCTTTGATTAGTTGAAGGAATAATATATATTTTGACATTAAAACATTATAGGATTTCTTTAGGTTTTCTTTCTTTTACTACTTGAAAACATTTAGAAAAATCCTTCCAGTCAATAGGAACTCAAATTGATGTCATGATAAACATGTCATGTAGGGTGAGATAGCTACAATTTAAACTAGATTAAAAAGGCAAAAATAAACAGAATTGGAACTGTTGACTGACTACTTAAAAATAGATTGAAGACACAACTCGCTTTCCAGATTTAACAAGCAGCTAAGTTTCAGAGATACAGAATATTAAGCATTAATATTCATAACATACTTTCTAAAATTTTAATTATTGTACAATATAATATTTTTACATAGTAGAAAACTTCCAAAATGTATTAAAAGTCAGTTATGGAGTAAACAGTCTTTCTCTTCCCCTGTTCCCATCCACCCAGGTCTCACCTCTGCCCTGTGGAAAACCATTATTATTAGTTTCTTTATGATTGCACAAGCAACAAAAATAGGTATTCTCATTTTTCTCTTTTCATCAAAGATATAATATGCTATGCATGCTATTCTAGAGCCTGATGTTTTTACTCATAGCTATTTCTAAATCCATATATTAAGTGCCTTCTCATTTATTATAGTTGTGTGGTGTCACGTTACATAGATGCACCATAGTTTAAGTAGCTCCCTATTGATGAAAATGTGTTTCATAAAAAAATCTTCTGTAATAAATAACATAAAGATATTTTTTAAAACACAGTTATTTCCCTGGGACATTTTTTCAGATGTGAAATCAGTGGATCAAATGTATATGTGTTTATAATTTTTATGGATCTATTGAGTTGCTCAGCATAAAACTGAGAATTTATTCTCCTTACAGAAATATATGACATTGGCTTCCACAAGCCTTCCCGATGGGGTGTGGTCAAGCATTACCTATAGATTAATAGGCTTTTCTGTATCATTGATTTGCCTTTCTTTGGCTCCCATTGAGCTTATGGTCTATTGTTCACATTTTAACAAGGATTAGCTTGTGTGTGAACCACATCATCATAATTTTTCACTGAAGTTTTGGGGGTTTTGGCCATGTGTGCGTGTGTATAATAGTCTTTAACATTAACATTTAGGAAAGTTGGCATATTAGAGTGGAGACCTTTTGGGCTTCATTTAGTAAATATTTCTTCATTTTTATTTGACCTTTGTGAAATTTTCATACTTAGCTTTCTTTTACAATTTGTGGATTGTGAGTTAAAATTAAGCAGCCTTTTTTTTCCTCTCCAGGATTATAATATATTTTTCCCTATTTTCCTCTAGCACCACATTTTATGTACTTGATTTGTGTGGAATTTATCTTGGCATCTCATGTGAGGTGTGGGCACTGCGTACTCTTCACCAGTTATCCCAGTACCAGGTATTGAATAGCTCATCTTTTCTCCACTAATTTAATATGCTAACTTTATCATTCAGAAAGGTTTTATAGAGATTTATCTATGTTTCTGGATGTTATATCCTGGGTCTGTGATGTCTTTATGAGCCAAGATCTCACTGTATCTCACTATCTCACGGTTCTAATGTTAAAGTGATTAGAACCATTTCCTGTGATTGTATATGAACGGTCTCCTAAGGCTGGGCCACCTTCCTCTACTATATTGTTTTTCTTAGTTTTGCTGGGAATTCTTTAATTTTTTATTTAAACATTGTGATTAGTTTGTGTTCCTAATTAATGGTTATTTTTATGTAGAGTGTGTCAAACTCATACAGTAAATTAGGGAAGATAAAACCTTCGTGGTACCGAGCGTCTCCATCCAATGACATTTGTTCAGGTTTGTGTCTTCTTGTTCACACTGTTTAGACAGTTTCCTTCAAAAAGATCTTTCACAGCCTCGTAATGATGACTCTTTCCAACGATAGTGTTCATTTACTAAATTAATGAACTAACAAATAGAAACTTTCTTTCAGAAAAAGTGTTTTGGAACTATAACTATAAATGTTATTGATTTTTGTTTTCTTCAATGATGTGTCTTTCAGGAACGCTTTGCCTGTCTTCTAAATCTGGCATGTTGTCTCTAATCCTTAGTTTTTTTTTTTAAGGTAGCATTAAGAAGGTACAATTTTTAGTGTAAGTGCACAGTTCTGTCAGGTTTGTACGTGAACACAAATCATGACCCTCCCACACTTGCCCCACGTTGCTTTCCCATCGATTCCTCTCCCTGCCGCTAGACTCAGCGTCCTTTGATTATAATTATAGGTTTATCTTTTCTATAATTTTATATGAATAAAATCCTACAGTATATAAACTTATATCTGGCTGCTTCTACATGCATTGCATGTATAGGTTTTTCATTTTCCTGTTGGGTGGTGTGTCAATGTATAGATATATCACGTTTTTATTTTAATCTGTGTAAACAGTTCATTTCCATTAGGTTTTGCTTGCTCTATCATTCTTTCTCATAAATTCCTTATTGGATTTTCTTAGGTGTCTTTGAATTTCATCTTTCTGTCTGTGATGTTTATTTTCATCTTACTCCTTGCTGGCGTCTATCAGGAGTTGGTGCATTTTTCTCTCTTGTCTTCCTCTCTCTTTCCTAAGTCTTTTATTTGTTCTTTTCGAATGCCCTTCACAGACGTGAGGTTTAATTCAGTTTTCTTAATTTCTAGTGATATGCTTACCCATTCTTTTTATCTGTTCTGTGCAAACATTATCTAAAGAGAGTAATTCATTCATTCAACCATTCATTCATCTAACACGTGTGTTTTGACGGCCTACACTGCGACAGACACCAAGGATATAGCAGTGAATGTAACGGGATAAAAGAAGTTTGTGGGGCGGCCCCTTTGGCTCAAAGGAGTAGGGCGCTTGCCCCATATGCTGGAGGCAGTGGGTTCAAACCCAGCCCCGGCCAAAAACAGCAAAACAAACAAACAAACAAAAAGAAGAAGTTTGTGAAAATATGTCCTATGTCAGATTGCAAAAAGTGTTGAAATGGAGAAATGTAATTGAGAGAAAAGAAAGAAGAAATGGTGGTGCGTTGGTCATAATATTCAGTAGTGTGACCTGGAATAGTCACTCTCAGTGGTGACAGCTAATTCAGCTTGAAGGAGCTGAGTGATCCATGTTGATATCTGGAGAAGAATATCTGATACAGAAGAAAGAACCATGAAGACTTTGAGGGGTGGCCATGCTCGGAATGCTGTTGGAAAAGCAGGAAAGAAGGAACAAAAGAAGTCTGGGAGAAAGAAATAAGGGAAGTAAGATCATGGAGGGCCTGTAGGCCTTAAAAGTTTAGTATTGTGTAAGTGAGATGGAGAGAGAGCCCTGAGCGTATGGGTGTCCATCCAACCTTTTTTCTGTTCTCCTACACACTGAAAGAATAAGAGTTGTCCCAGACCACACATTAAATACATGAACACTAATGAAAGCTGATGAATAAAACACCTGTGCATACTTTTCAAGATATCTGACACCACAGGTAAAGAAAAAGCAAAATGGTCCTCAAATAATTTGCTCACAGGCTGCAGGTGGGACACTGCTGGTAGGGTAGGAAGAGTCTGAGTTTTGTTTTTTTTTTTTATTTTTTCTTATTAAATCATAGCAGTGTACATTGACACTATCATGGGGTACAGTGTACTGTTTCTGTATACAGTTTAAAATACTTTCATCCAACTGGTTAACATAGCCTTCATGTCTTTTTCTTAGTTATTGTGTTAAGACATTTATATTCTACAATTAGAAAGATTTACATGTACCCTTATAGGATGACCCATAGGCGTGGGGAGTGGGTGGGTGGAGGGAGGGTGATTGGTGGGATCACGCCTATGGAGTCTGAGTATTTTTCATCTTTTGGTAAATTTGGTAAAATTTTCTATTTTTATAGTATTTATATATTGATGCTGTACCATATTCCTTTTTATTCTAATCACTGAATCAGTTGAATTTTCCCAAACTAGCACTGTACAGATGATTCTCATGGAAGCTGGTGTAAGAGGAAGGTGGGGTGCATTCCAGCCTCATTACATCAAAGCTCTGTGCCCATGGCCACAAAGAGAGACTGTGTCCAAAGAAATGTCTTCTTTGTGTCTCTTTGAGGCTCGGGACACCCCCATCTTCTGCTTCTCTTGATTTGGCCTGGCCCAGAGGTGGTGTTCTCTCCTGCTGAAGGCATGTGGTGTGTGTGTTGGCTGACACAGTTGAGAACAGCGCCTGGCAGGCCCTGTGGGTGCTGAGCTTTCTGGTCTTCATTCATTTCTTCCTGCCTGGCTTCTGTCCTGCTCAGCTCTTTGCACAGCCTTCACTATGTGATGAGGCCGCTTATCAAATCTGTCTGCCAGTTTCCATAAAAATTGAGGTTACAAGGAGAAAGACCTAGGTAGTGGGACGGTTAATTTTATACATTGACTTGGCTAAGGTATGTTGCCCACTTGTTTGGTCATATTCCAATCTACATATGTAGTTGTGAAGGTAGTTTTTAGATTCACATTAATAGTGAAATCTGCAGACTTTCAATAGAGATTACCCTCCATCAAGGGGGATCTTATTCAACCAGTTGAATGCCTCTTCTCCCAAAGAAGAAGAAATTCTGCCCTCAGATTATCATCTTTGTACTCATGACCTGCAACATGAACTCTTGCCAGAATTTCTAGCCCCCCTGGGCAGACCTGAGAATTTTAAGCTTGCTAGCCCACACAAACTTTTTAGCCAATTCTTAATTAAATTTCCTAGTATACTTATATACATCCTATTTGTTTTGTTTCTCTGGAGAACGCTGACTTACATAAGGGAACCATAGTTATAATGAAAATTCAGTAACTAAGTTGATACAAATATTGAGAAATTTGGGGGGAGAAATTTAGTTTAATAAACTTTTGTATCTATTCAGCATTTACATATGTTTATATTTATTTTCACAAATATTATCCATATATTATTTTTGGCAATAGCAGTTGGATATGCAGGTTAATTCTGTATTTTACTTACAAACTTACTGTAGTGCCTGGAATTTGTGGTATTAAAAGCACAAGGGTATCCTTGCAAAGGCTGTGTCTGTTAGCCACCAATAATTTGTAGATCATGGTCTGATTAGAGACAGAAACAACCCAAATCTCCTTTTTATCTATGAACACACATACTACCTTGTATGTCATCCTTTAATTACAACATATATTTGCAACCAAAAATTCATTGAAGAAAAATAAAAATATTTCACTCCAGATTGTACTTCTTTGATGGAAGGGGTTTTGGCAGGGGGAATGAAGAGGCTTGACCCAGAATCTGTGCTAAGGGACTGAGGATTCCTCTTGAGCAAATCTCGGGTCTACATTTATTATAAAACAGGGAGAAGTAGAGAGAAGCTGTTTCTCAGACATCAGCACTGATAGGGATGACATGAGAAGATCAGATAGAAGGTCTCCACCTTGTTTTTGCAAAACCACAGACCTGGAACATGACCTTTGCTTCCAGCTTTAAGAGACCCTGGGAATCCAGAGAATCTTTATTGCTGCACCTCACATTGTGCATTCTCTCTTGGAGGTGAGTTTTCTGCCCGCCTGCAAGTCTATAACTCACGTGCCATTCTCATGACTCCTGAAGTCTCTCCAGCAGAAAGGGAGCCCAGGCTAAAAGACAGGGAACAATTTTCCTCACCCTGGATACATTTTGAGATGGTTGTTTCAAGAATTTGTAGTCAGAAGCAGTCCTGCAAAGCTATCTTTGTTGGGGATGGTTTTGCATCTTAGAGGGAATAAAGTGACATGAACAACAGATGCAACCAGGCTTTCTCTGAAGACCCCTTTGTCTGGATCAAGAAACAACTGAGAGTCAGATGACTAGAGAGGTCTTACACACGTATTTGTTAATACTGTTCTTTACAAGGGGTGCTACCTGTGAAGTTTCATCCACATAGCTCCTTGGGATGTGACATTGGGTTGTTAATTGTGATCTTCCTGTCTTTTTGCTGTAGGCGTTTAATCTATGTGTAGCCCCTTAGGACTGCATTTCCTGCATCCCATAGCTTTTAATAGTTTTTGTCTCCTGTGCCTTTCAGTTCCATGGAATCTTTGGTTTCCATCTTAGTTTCATTACTGAGCCAAGGCTGGTTCAGCAGCAGGTGTTTAATTTCCACAACTTTGTGCAGTACGTGTGCTTCTCTTATTAATAGAATTGATTTATTCTAGTTTTCAAACTGTTTCATGAGAAGGCATGTGGTATGATTTCGATTTTTTTTTTTTTGACATTGTTCAGACATGTTTTGTGGCTGAATACATGATCAGTCTTGGAGAATGACTCGTGCTGCTGAGAAGCACGTATTGAAATATTCAGTAGTTTAGGGGTAGAAGGTCGTGAGGTCCATTTGTTCCAGAGTCCCACTGAAGGTCAGTGATTATTTATTTTTTGCTTTGATGATCTAACTTTGTCAGTAGGGCGTTGAGGTTCTCAGCAATTATGATGCCATTGTTTATATCTTTGCTTGGATCTAGTTGACTTTGCTGCATGAATCTGGGAGCTATTGTGCTAGGTGAGTGTATATTCAGCACTGTTATGTTTTCTTGTTAAATTTCTCCCTTTACCGCATTCTAATAACTCTTTGTCTTTCTTTGCCCTTTTGGATTTAAAGTGCATTTTGTCTGATATGAGAATGGCTTTCCCTGCTGTCTTTTTGTTTCCATTTGCATGGAATATTTTTTCCACACCTGCACCTTCAGTCTGTGTGAGACCTTGTATAGTAGATGTGTTTCCTAAAGGCAGCGCAGGAAACTTGGGTTGTGTTTTTCATCTATTCAGCTGACCTGCGTCTTTTGAATGGAGTACACAGACTGTTTATGTTGAGCATTAGTACTAATTTGGGCACTACTTTATTGCTTTGTTTTATCTCTTGTTCTATTGTTTTATAGGAGCTATGAGCATTAGTTTTCAGTTGATTTTAGACTGCTGGATGTCTACTGTGCTGGTCCATGTACAATGCAGTTTGGAATATTTCCTGCAGGGAAAGTCTCATTGTTATAATGTCTCCCACTCAGTGTTTGCTTGTTTGGAAAAGTTTTTATTTTGCTGTAATTTTTGAAACTGAGTTTTGCAGTATATAAGATTCTTGGCTGGCACTTTTTTCTTTTTCATAGTTGATGGGGGTTCGGGCCCCAATCCCTTCTGCCTTGTGAGGTCTCCCCCCTGAAAAATCTATGGTTAGCCTGGTGTGTTTTTCTTTGTAGGAGAGTTATTGCTTTCATCTTAATGTTTATAGAATTTTCCCCTCTGTTTTGATCTTGGCCTGGTTGATTACTGTGTGGCCTAGAGATATCCTATTTGCTGTGAATCTTCTATTATATCCTTACTTATGTTGTTAGGCTCTTAAGCATCTTTTTCATTTGTTTCACTGATTTCCTGAAAAAATTATTTCTGGCTACTTTTCAGTAGTTTTAAACTCTTTTTTCAATACCATTTATCTTATCTGGTATCCCTGTTCTGATTTCCATTTTTGAAATTTTGACAATTTCCTTTTGGCCACTGTCCACTATTGCAACTCTATTGGGATCCCTTGAGGATGTCATAGGTTCTGTGTCTTCAGGGTCCTTTTGCCAGTTACCCCTCATCTGAATTCTCCCCCTTCAGCTCAGGGCTGATAGGTTTAAAAGGCACCTGTCCTTCTTTTGCTGGGAATTCTGCTACTTAGTGACTATAAAGAGCATATACACTCCCTAACTGACTGACTAGTTAATGAATTTAAACACACTATAAAATGACCTGAGGTTTCTTCCAAAGAACACTGTGAATGTGAAAGATTATTTGATATAGGTTTTGTGGAGAATGAGGTGGTTGGCCCTCAAAGGTTCACTGAAGAATCACTGACATAGGAAAGATCATTTAATAGGAGGAAAGGCATACAGATTCATTTAACATATGTACATGGAGACTTCAAAATAAAGACTGAAAGATACAGGGGCAATTTTCTATTTTTATGCTTAGGTTCAACAAAGGTTTTATGCTTAGGTTACACTGATTGCATTTCTTAAGTAAAGTCCCTCTTGTGTTTCTTTCCTGCCCCCAAGAGGTAATTTCTATATGTCTAGTTTTTATACAGAATAATATAATAATGATAATATAATAACATAAATATGAATATTTTATACAGAATAATGTTAAGTTTTACAGCTGGATTTCAGCAAAAGGGGTCCTGGCTTCTGTGACACCTGTTGGGAAAGAGGGCTCCTATTTTCCGTGGCTGGTCTCAGGGAAGAATGGAACTGAGAGACGGAAAGTCAGGAGAAGGTTGGAGAAAAACTTTTTCTTCTGAGGCTGATTCTGAGGACTTTATTTTAGGGTAGTGTTTTCTGAGCCACAATGGTTTCTTACTTTCCAATATGTTGTAAAACCTTCAGAACCAAATGCACTCACCATATAGGCAGCACAGTGTGGCTTACAGCTCCCCGCACACAAAAAGAGCATTCTGCATAGAGATGAAAGGGAGAAAGTGGGGAAACAAGCATAAGTTACCTTACTAGTGATTAGGTAAAACATTCAGAATGGTAGCCAAAGATTTAAAATATGATGGAACAATTTCAAAAACATCCTTCTCATACACTAGGTCATATTTTTGTCAAAGATTTTTCTAGTCTTTTATTCTGTTTTCAAATGCATACTGGAAGAATTCTTTGGACTCATATAACCCCATGAAAGTTTTCAAATAAATTATAAGAGACTCTTCATTAGATGAAAACAGAAACAGAATCCTCAAGAGATTTGTTCCATTCAGATGTATGAGCCAGAAAGTGTGTCGATATTTAAATGTGCTATAAAGAATATATAGTGGATTTTAATATCAATTTCTGACTCGTTTAAGTGTGTAGCCAACAAAATGTTTTATTTTTGTCTGATACGCTCTGTACTTTATATGTTCCAAATTGCCTTTATTCAGAGATGTCTTGCTCAAGCATCTATTTGTACAAAGACGATATTGCTGGTCACTTGAAGGTGTTTATAGTTAATTGTGCCACGGACTCTTAAATTAGGGCTATTAGAATTGGTAGGAAATATTTAACAACAGAAGAGTTCAATCAAGGGGATTCTCACTTATTAGCAGAGTGGGTGTGCATTTGAAAATGGGGATGGTTAGTAGTTAGGATAACCACAGGCTTATGCTTATCTTAAAATTCAGTCTTTAGCAATTAATTCTATTAATTACTCCCAATGGTACAGAATAATTTATAAAACACTGCCTGCCTATTTTATTGCCTCATGCCAAGTATGACTACATGACATCATGGCGGCCATTGGGAGTTGTGTTTTCCCTTTTCTTCTCTTGTCCAACCCCATGACGCTCCCAGGCAACACTAATAAACGACTCTCTTCCCTTGCTCCCATCTCTGGGTCCCGTCTCCTTCTCAGCCGCAGCTCAGTGTGTTTACTGCTTAATCACTTCATGCCCAAGAACACGTGCACTGTTGTGACTGAGGCTGGCAATGAAGTGATGGAACTTTGCTTGATTACCATTAACAACAGTAGCCCAGTACATGATTTTTCTAATTATCATCTTCCCTGTGGTGGACATTAGCCCCTGTTTGGTTTTCAATTATAATATCTATATGTCTTAGTCCCCAATGTTCCTAGGGGATATGCTATCAGAATAAATATGGAGAAGTAGCCAAAGTTCCACGAAAGCTACTCCCTTTGATGCCTTCCTTTCTCCTCCTGGTAAATTGGTCTATTAACAGAAAAGCTAAAGGCCCAATCAGGAAGCAGATACATCAGAGGTTCATTAGAGATAAATCTCCGACTTTCCCCCAGGTAATAGCACAGTAAGTGTCATCTTCATGTCCTTAATGTTGGCAGTATCTTGTAGCCATCTTTCTTTTTCACTGAAGGAATGTTCTAAAGAAGCTTATTTTCTGTGTTTTTATTTTTTAAGATTTATTTAAGTGATTATTTTAGATATATAAATCCTTAGGCCCTACATTAAACTTGATGTAATATGAAGTAATTTTATATTGATGTAATAAAAGTAATATTATTTTTTAAATGATTGAGCTTATTGACGTTCTCTCAGAAAGTCTTCAATTAAATGTTAGCCGATATGTATTTTGTAATTTTAGTGATAATAATCTATATCTATTTTTAACATTTTCACAGGTTTTCTGAGAAATTCATAAAGGGGAAGGGATTTTCTGAAAAACATGTTTAGATTGGCAAATTATTAATATTCTTCTCTGTTCCAAAAGGAGACACTAGGAAGTCATTTTGTGTGAGTGTCATTTTTTATTGATGATCTTAGTGCGAATCATTTATATTTTGCAGTTTCTTTGCACATGTCATTAATAGGGAGCAGCTTTCTTGCTTGCATGAATGTTTGATTTCCTTTTTTAGTTAAATAGTGTTCCAAATGCAAAATCTAACGCTTAGGGTAATCATGTGAATTTATGACCATCACTAGGATGCTGGGCTTTCAGAAATGAAATGGACTAGATCATATTTCTCCATAAATGTAGGTTTTACAGCTGAGATAGATCTAATATTGATAATCTCTTTATTTAACAGTTTCAAAATGCCATATGTGACTGAAAGCAACAGAATGAAAATAACTATGTTTATAGCAAATAGAACAGGAAATGAAGCACGGTATGCAGAAAGCTTCTCCTGATGTGCGCGTGGTATTAGTGCTGTAGTGCGGCGGCGTGAAAGTGAGCAATCAGCAGGTTGAAGGAAGGATTGGAGTTCACTCAGATGGAGGATGAAGAAATTAAAATGAGAAAAATATGACGGCTATTTTCAGATGCTCAGAATCTCCTAGAGGGGATAATTTGAAGACTAAAATAAAACTAACTTAAAATCAGGGAAAATACTTGTTGATTTATTTGACCAATTTTTTATGGAACAAAAATACATCAGCTGGGTTACATTTTCTCAGAATCTGCCATTGTCAGACATGCGTTATCTCAAAAACAATGGCTTAAACTACAGAAAAATCCCCATGTAAGAGGCCTTGTTTATTCTAAAATGAATTCTGACTTAAATCTCGTCTGGGGTCTGTATTCATTCAACCCACTCACAAAGATCTTCCCAAGTGCAGTTAGTCAAGTGGAAAGTGCTAGGGAATAACTTCTGTCCTCCCCTGCACGGTGCACGGGGAAGCTCTTAACTCCCAAAGTGACTGCATTTGGAAGTAAAGCTTTTAGGAAGAAATTAAGGTTTAGTGAGATCATAAAAGTGGGGTCCAACTCAGGTAACATTGGTGGCCTCATACGGAGAGGCAGAGGTGGAGATCTGTCTATCAACTCTCTGAAGATGAGCTGATTGTCCTCAAGCCAGAAAATGAGCCCTCTTCTGAAACTGACTATTCTGGAACCCCAACCTTGAGCTTTCTGGCCCCCAGAACTGTGATAGAATACATTTCTGTTGTTGAGCCACTGAGTCGATGGCATTTTGTTACGGCAGCCAGCACAGACCCAGACAGTAAGCGCGCCCATCCTAACCACACACCTGTGCTCGGGTGACACAGCAGGTGGTAGCCAGCACATTTAGTTTCCTGGTCGCCTCTGCAATACTTGAATGTTTTAGCAGCCATCATGCTCAGAGATGTACACAAAGAGTTTCTAAAGAGCATTCAGTCTGCATTATCTCACATCCTGTAATCATTTGTCAAAGTTCTTAGAACAAAGAGGGATACACTGGTTGAAAACAAACAAACAAACATAAAAGCCCCATTTGAGATCTCAACAATCTACATTAGAATCACATCCAGTGATTTAAGGAAATATTAGGCACAAAATATATAGATGCAAGAAATGGTTGAGCTTTATTCTAGAGAATTTAAATGTTCTGGTTACCCAAATTATAACTCGTGTCCCAGAATGTCTGTTTAATGTGTCTGGAATCTGAATGAGACTCCAATACATACTTGGATCTCCAGGAAGAAAGGCAGGAATTATGTCTGAGTTAGAATTTGGGGAAAGGAAGTTATTACTTACCAAATTCATCCAAATCTATGTAATGGCAGGACAGATATAATTAAGTCTAGATTTTAAATCTCCAGTGTGAATTCTGGAGCTACCATAGAATTCATAATAAAGCCAAATATTATTTTTTGTAAGCAATTTTGGATATCATAGCAAATGAACAGAGAAAAAAGATACAAATTATACATATTATGTCATTTAAACGACATAATATGAAGAAAACCAGCTTAAAATTAGAACAATTTCAAGTTGCATCACAGGGGTATTTCCCAGGTTTACACATATGTTCATGATGTTTCTTAAGTACCTAGTGTATGTCCGGTCATCTTGTAAAGCTTTGGGAATAAAAGGCTTTAAAAACAAAACAAAAAACATCCAAAAAAAAAAAAAAAGAATAATGTGGCTCATACCCATAGCACTAAGATTCAGTAAACTGAAAATTTGGTATTAAGGGAGCAGAAGGATATTGCTATGACATGGATTCATTAGTAGCTTACACAATTCAGTCTTTTGAAGTTATTGCTTATTGTGAAAATCAAAATCAGATACTTAATTTAATTAAAAAATGTAATAGATCATAACTGATTGAAAATGTTAACAAACTTAATCTGTCTCATGAAGACTTTCCCCTTGAGAGCACTAGTGAAGCTATTACAGAATGTAAGTCACCAGGA